>VZTB01005271.1:1315541-1382824 GCA_013397245.1 Thryothorus ludovicianus | reverse complement strand
CATGTACCAAGAGGAAGTTTTGAGTAGATCTCAAGACTTTAAATATTCTTGCCCTTTTTTGTGTGTGCTGTAACACTTGTTTACTCCCATTTATTGAGGGGAAAAAAATTGCAGTGCTCGTTGCTGATACATTACTTGCCATTGGTATCCAAGGACATCGAATTCAGTAGACTGTTTTCCCCTGAGAAATTCCTATTGGGCTTAACTTTTTCCTTTTCTTTTCCCTTCAGATTAAAGGAGAAGAAAGTCAGTAACAGCAAATTCTACTCTTAGAGCCCATCATTCTTTGATGTGTGCTGTGTGGAATTTATGCTCAGGAAGAGATGAATTTATCCTGGTCATCCCACTCCGTGACAGTCTCATCAGACGGAATGACTGGAAGAAGAAAAGGAAGAGGAAATATGGATTTCCTTTATACTGTTTTAATACCTAATAATTTATATTCTGTACAAAGCATACCCTCTATGCAGGCCAGACCTTCTTTGTATTTAAGGTTTTTAAAACTTGAGGATGTGTAGTTGGATGGACCTCACTTCTCATTATCGATACCTAAAGTACAAATCATCTCCTGTGTGTGTGTACACAGGCTGTAGATAAGACAGTCACAACAATTTGCATGCATGGAATCACACCACTTTAACAACCTGGCTCCTCAAGTTTAACTAGTAGTGAGTTTTTAATTTATTAAATGCTGTGAAAGCACTTCTACACCAGCATTGTCATGTCATGTATGTTACAGTCCTCGAGACAGCAGATTGTGCTGCTGATACTGCATGAAATATTTTGGGCAGCTATTGTCTCTTATTAAAAATTTTCTGTTACATTTTTGAGAGCAAGATAATATGGTAATTGTGTTGAAAGCAAATACCCTCTGTGACTGTAGTTGTGTTTTTCCTGTTGAACTCTCTTTAAAGGTTTAAGAAAGGAGCAATGTGTGAACCTCTATTCATAGCCCCTGTGAACTTCTGTTCACAGCCTCGAGGCACTGGAAGGAAAAGATATGCAGTAGGAGATATCTGTTTGCAGAAAGGAAAGGTATTTAAAATTCTGAGAAGCACTTACTTTTGTACAGTATCATTTCTGCAAATCCTTTCAGCTGCTAATGTGCTTAGAAATGAATTTTTAAATGAACTGTCAATTTTTAATCTTGCAATCCTACATAGACGATAGTCAAATGATAGTGTTCTGTAAATGTAGAACGTTTTCCCAAAACATAACTAATCCAAGAATGATAGTGTGCACAAATATAGAGGTACATCCTTCTGGTGCCTTTAATCAAATCAAAAACATGAAGCTGCAGATGAGAATACTTGTTAGATTAGCAGGTGTATTTTCCTGCCAGAGCAGAACTAAAGGCCTTCGATGGAATATTTAACAGCACTTGTCATATTTTGGGTATGTGTTGGTCCTTTGTGCTAGTGCTGTATTGTTACCATCAAATTCCTGGTTGTCTTATCTCTACATGGGATGAGTTTTGCTATCTGTATTCCCAACTTTAACGTTCAAATGTGTGCAGAGGAGTTCAGTTTTCCGAGTGACTGCCTAAGGCACAAAATGCTGCTTCCACAGAGCTGTACTTCTGATCACAGAGGACTTGCATGGATTTGAGATTCATGGCCTGATGCAGCTGCCTCAGCAATTTTCAATTTCTCTTGCTCCCCACGCTGTGACTTCTGTTGTTTCAAGAGTTGCTTAATTGATGCCATTGTGCATTCACAGATGATGGTCTAAGGAGCCCCCTTGAGGTTTTAGCTATTTTGTAAAGACAGTCTTGTCTCAGAGATGAAAGTGTTATAATAGCATATCCCACAATGGGGTGACTCTGTAAATTTTTTATTATAAAGAAATTAATTACTAATAACCCAACTGAAAGCCAAGGAAAAGTTAAAGGCAATTCTCTGCTTTTCATCCTCCTTCCTGAAATCTCTTCAGTACCCAGCTGTGATTGACTTGTTCAAGGATTAGATGGGTGTAAACCCTGCTCAAACAAAGAAAAAAAAAAAATCATATCAACTGTGGATTTAGGAGGTGGAGCTGTAACTTAGACTGCTGTATAGAGCTGGTTTTATCTTCATTATTCAAGTCTGGATTTTTCTGCCTGTCAGAATTCTTTTTAAGCTCAGTTCCAGAGCTGACCCAACCCAGCTATCCATTTGTCCTGGCTTCCTCCGTTGGTGTGTGTGTTCCTGCCACAGCACAGCCACTGTGTGATGGACACAGGAGCGAGTCCCTCATGCTGCTCTTGTGCAAATATTTAAGAATTAGCTCATTTTGTAGTCCTTTGGAAAGTCCTGTGCACATTCTCCACTCACACATAATGTCAGGAGTTAGAAGAGGCACTCCATCAGTATTTACACAAATGCATTTTGTTTTACAGTAAGACTTTCCCCCAGGCTGTGATGTTGCACTGTGTGCAGAATGAAAATACTGCAGTGACTCTTCTGCTGATTTGCAAGTGGTGGGCAAGGCTTTGTTCCAACTCTTCTCTTGGTTCTTGCATTCTGTATTTCATCTCCAAAACCTCACCTGTCAGTTCTTCCTTGGGGCAGACTCTGTAGCAACTTTATCACAGTTGCAACTGTTTGAGTATGAAAGTTTGAATGTGTGTGGTAATTTTTTTAATCCAGGAGGGAAAACATTTATAAATTTCTGAAGTTAACAATTGTTAAATTGTTATATTCTTATAGAAACCGTTTTAAATCATTAAAATAACTTATTTTAATAAATAATTTTTGATATCTCACATTGCTGTGAATGATGCCAGATGCTTTGTTTAAACATTTGCTCATTGAATTTCATTCCTTTTGCCAGTCATTTGAAGCAGTGAATTCTTATTCAAAAGTGGTCTGCTGGTGTAGTATGGTGTGCTCTGCTAGAGGTTGGAAGAAGGGCATTTCTGTGTTTTTAAGATGAACTGACTTAATGATTGTTTCAGTAGGCATGGTTATCATTGCACTTCCTCTGGCTCCAAACACACGAGGCAGAAGGAAAAGGTCAAAGATTGAGTTTAACTTGTGACTCCAAACCAACCTTTTTCATTGAGAGACAGATACAAACTGCAGCTCTTGTGAGAATCAGATTTGTATGAGCTTGAACAATAAAATCTGAGCAAGGCAAGGATTAAATTTGTGGTGATTTGGAAGAACAGTAATATTGATGTTTACAAAAAAATTTTCTCAGAACACTTTCTGCTTGTGAGGCTGCAAGGGGAGAACTGCTGCTGGGTGAATGCACTCTGTCTTTATGTGGTGATTTTTTTAATTGTTGAGAGTCTTGGGAACAAAAGTTTACTCATCTTTTGGTCATAATTACATGCTTGTTGAACATTAATCTGTATGAGGTGTCTGCAGCCCAATTCTTCTAGAATCAGCCAGAGTCATAATCACCTTAGTGAGTACTGGTATGCATGAGTTCTGGAGTCCAAAAAATTGCTACATTTAGGACTTTTGTTGCCTATATTGTAATTTTCCCCCATCCCAACTATCTATATACTTCTCTGTTGGAAACATTTTGTTTTGCAGTTCTTTAACCTTGGAGATGGTGAGATGGTGTGAGCTGTGTACTAGCCATTATCTTTGAATTCTCCAAATTCCAGTTGGAAAAATCTGAGTGTAATGTGGAAGCTGAAGTGCAGTGGTTGAGTTTTGCTACAGTCATGTGTCAGCATTTTTAACTGCAGTCCAACTAGTTGGCTTTGTTCCAGACTGAAATTCCCTCTATATCATGAGAAATAGAAGTTAAATATAATGAAAATTAACCTTCAGAACCAGTTCAGAGATGAATTTATCTTCTGATCCATAACAGTATTTATAAACGTGCTCAGCTGTTGGTTTTAAAAGAATTTAAATTAAATTAAAAGCAGTTTAATTCATTGCTAGTCAACATTTTTAGCTGTGACTCCAGCAAAACTGGGAATTGTGAGCTTGACTAAAGTAAGACAGTAGTTCCCCCAACATTTGTGAACTCCTGAATTGCAATTTAATCCCTAGATTCTTTACAATATGTGCAAATTATCAGCATTCAGGCCCTTTTTCTCTGAAGAGCACATAGTGAATTGTTAAATACACCACTGTACTTTGAAAAGTATGTGGAAATCAGTAACAAATAGAAACAAAGGGACATTTTGAGTGGTTCCCTTAGGAGAAGGGCCTATAAAAATCTGGGTTGATTAAGCATCTAAAATAAATGTATTTAAATACACATGAGAAGAACAAGTTTTCATGTATATCTGGCAAACTTATACCTTGAGTTGCCATGTCTGAGGTGGAGTAGCTCAAGTATTCTTAAACTATTCACTTTAAACATCAGCTTCATTCTGTATAGTGAGGCACCTATCAATTGTTCAGTAATTTTGAGGACTAGGAAAAATTGAATCTGAGCTGTATTTTCACTTTGCTCTTTCAATTTTTAGGTGCATTTCTTGTAATTCAGTTTCAGGAAAACAGGTAATGAATGAAAATTTGAAGAGGCACAACACTTGAATGAATTGCCCTAATTTATCCAGCTATTCATGCACCAGGAGTAAAGACAAAAAACAGGAAAAAGGAGAGAGAATTCCCATTGTAAAATACTTCAAACAGAGCAGCTGTGACTTTACAGGGATGGAATTTCCAAGCAGTTTTACAGTATCTCCTTGAGCCACAGATTGCCTGTTTTCCTTTTGGAAAGAGTAAGTGTATCCTTCACCTCTGCTGTGGTCAGGACTTCGGGGTTTTTTTTACAGATGGAGCTAATTATCATGGAATTAATGACCACTGAGTGCCCCACTGCTGGCCCTGGGGTGTGTCCCCACTTTAACCCCGGGTGCTGGAGACTCTTGGGCCATCAGGACAAAGTGATGCTTCCTGCTCTGCTCTCAGAGAGTTCTGTCCTTGACTCCAGGCAGATGAAAACCTTCCCGTGCTGAGCTCAGCCTCTGCAGGACTTGTGGTATTTGGGGTTTTGTTGGGCTGTTTTTGTCTTGTCAGGAGCTGCTGCTGCACCTCAAAAGCTGTCCAGGGCCTGAACCTCAGCTGGTATTGGCAGTGTGGATTTAGGATTCATGGCTTAAGGACCCTTCCGTGGATGTTTTTCACTAACCCTACCTTGAGATAATTATAAATAGCAGTAGCTGAGATTTGCTAAAAGATTTCAAATAGCAGAGAAAATTCCTCTGGGGCACAGGAGTTCAGTTCCCTTTGTTAAAAACAATTTTTTACAAGACTTGGCATGAAATACCGATGCTGTTTCTGTGCAACACGCTCGTGAGATTTCTTCAACATTTTGGTTTTGTCTTCTGCTGGCATTAGAGTTTTTTAATCTATTTCTGATAACATTGTGTGAAAGCCAGAGAACTTAGAGGGGAAAAGAACAAAGTGGTTTCCACTTGAAAAAACAGAGCTTTTGGAAAGAGAGCATGGTCCCTGTGCTTTCATGAGGTCATGGATGTCTTTTTTCTGTTGTATTAAAAAGAAGATTTCATCTTTCTGCAGATGATGTTGTATATTAATGACTCCTGGAGAGTGGCCCTTGTGCCATTGGTGCTCAGTTGGAGACACATAAGCTCTTTATAAGAGTGCAACACTCCTGGTACACAAACAGCTTATTTCCTATTAGAGAGGTGGAAAAAAATGAGTTCTCTCTTGAGCTGTCCCTCAAGCTAAGTATTAAATTTAGTTTCTTTCATGCTGTACTTACTGGTAGGGGAATGAGGGAGAAAAGTCGTATTTCAAGCATAAAAATATAAAAAATTATCAATAGTGTGGGCTGGGATATATTTTTTTTTACAGTAAACTTATCAGGAAGAGAACTCAACAGTCAAAAAATAATGCTGTCTTCAGTTGCCATGAACTAGAAAAATCTGAATCCTCTAAGCAGGAGTGGCCATGGATTTCTAGTTTGGTTCTTCTGTTTAGGCCCTCTTGTTTTCTGAGAATCCTTTAACAGGGCAATGCAATTGCTCTGTTTCTTATTCAGTACTTCCCCATTGCAGTTGCAGCAGGGTTTAACAGAAGTATCTGGAAGTTACTATTAATTTAAGATCAGTGTAGCTTCAGCCATTAAAATGGAAAGACTAAAGTTTAAAGAGAAGTTTTAAACTCTTGAAGGATTCTGCTTTTATCAAGAGGTACAGAAGCTGTAATGCTGATGAGTTAACTTTGTGTTTAACATTTGAGGTGAAGTTTCTAAGTTTCTATATTAAATTGACAGAGGGAATTGCAGGTGACCTGTACTTACAGTCTTATCTTCTAATCTTGAAATTCCACAAAATTATGAGTTTCCTTGTAGCAAGTGTTTATCTTCCTCCTACAAAGCTGAAATTCTATTCAGATAGTGTCAGGTGTTAAAGAAATATTATTAAGGCTCAAAGTGTTTTATAAATAGTGGAACGTGAATGCAATCACTCACCAAATGTCTTTGATGAATTATTTGTTTAACCATTCAATAATGCTGGGATAAATCATAGGTTTTATTTATGAATGCACTTCAGCTGGCTCATTCATTTTAAACAGGCATATTTTGCTGTTAGAAAAATCTACAAATCTGTGGTGCTTCAAGCACTTTGCTTTAATTTAGATTAAGCACAGTGCATTATCCAGAAATGCCATTAGATATCAGAGTTAACTCAGGAAAGCTTACCAGAATGCATTCATGTAAAAACCCCATTTGTTTAGTGTTAGAAGTTTATCAGTTAATCTAGGCATATATACATCCAAGCTGGGAAGCAGAACTGGGGTTTGGAATGTGATCAAAGGATAAGTTTATTCTCCTCTGGATCATGCAACACAAACTCTTTAGGAATAAAGGGCAGGGATCAGGAGTAGAATCCCATCAGGGAGGAAGAGTCAGCCTAAGGACATTTGTTCCATTCTCTGTATTGTGCTGTTGTACATGAGAATAAAATGCTGTTTATAGTAATGCTGAGCTTCATCTTGTTAGTGATCTGATCAATTTTACTTTGAAGAGAAAGTAGATATGAAAAATTACACCTTTTAACTCAGCAGTTCCATTCCTTGGGGATAAAGCTGTTATTTGCCTCAATCACACAAATACGTATTTTTAAAAAAAATCTTTTATTACCTGTCTGTCAAAACCAAGAATAAGCAGAGAACATAACTAAATTCTGTCCTCAGCATTTCATCTTTCAGAGTGAAAATGTCGCTGCAGATGGAAACCAGGAGAGCAGCACAGCAATCAGCACCAAAAGCAGTCCTCCATCCCTAACCAGGTGCATCATGGTGTAATTTCTTGGCTTTGGTCCACATCCCTGGGATCTAAACCACTCCACCACTTCATCCAGGCTGTACTGCTGGGGCTCATAGCCCAGCTCCCTCCTGGCCTTCTCCATGCTGAAATAATGCGTGACACCAGTTTTGTAAACCTCTGTGCGAGTGAGGAGGGGCTGGAAGTTATAAATGTGCCCTACAAGAAAATGAACCATTTCAGTAAGGAATGCAAAAAAATAGACCAGGGAGAGGGGGAGGCGCCGAGTTGGGAACTTGTAGCCCAAACCTTCCACTAGCGGTCGGAAAAATTCAAAGTTATTTACAGGCCTGCCATCAGAAATAAAATAGGCCTGGCCTGCAGCAATGTGCTGCTTGCTAGCTCTGAGGGCCTCGGAGGCAAGGACGTGAGCCTGGACCAGGTTGTCCACGTGTACAAACTCCACCAGACTCCGAGGGTCTCCATAGACAAATTTAAAGAGTCCCCTTTCAATGTAGCTGACTATTCTTGGGAGGTGCCTCTGCTCCCCAGGCCCGTAGATCCCTGCTGGCCGGAGGGCACAGGTCCTTAGGACACCTCTGCCATTTCCCAGCTCAGCCCCGTTTGCCTCCAGCACCTTCATTTCAGCCAGAGATTTCGTTCGGGAGTAGTGGTCAGGGTGAAGGTGCAGAGGGAGATAAGGCAGAGACTCGTCCCCATTTTCTATAATCTGGCCTCCAAATATCACGTTGTAGGTACTTGTATAAACCAGGCTCGACACTCCCCTGTTCCTGCAGGCCTGGATGACATTTTCTGTTCCTTTCACGTTAACATCTTCTATAAGTTTTCTGTTCAGCTGCTCCCTGCCAGACATTCCATAGGAAGCGATATGGAATACGCAGATTACATCTCTGAGAGCTTCTTCCACTTCAGACAGGCAACAGATATCCCCCTGCAGGAACTTTATTCCCTCTGGCACGGTTTGAAGGGGCTTCACAACATCAAAGAGGATCACATCGACTCCCTTTTGATGTATGGCACAACCTAAACTGAAACATGACAGAAACTGTGTGTTAAGATACAGCAGCATTGTGCATGAAACATCTCACCTGGAAGGGAGAGAAGACTATTAACTGTTTTCACTCTGCTTATTTTTCTGATGGGAGTCTTTTAAATACTCAGCCCCCTACTATAGGGAAGATTCAGCTGTGATAGTTTGGGTACTGAACTGATTTCTCACACTCCATCAATACTTGGAGGAAAAAAAAAAAGAAAAGAGAGGCAGAACTGCTGTAAACGAAAATTCTGAAGAGAAATAACTGAAGTTCTGTCCCATTCAGATCAGTAACAGCAACTTTCAGATGTGCAACTATTACCAAATATTTAAAAAAAAAAAAAAAAAAAGGCTTGTTTTATCTCACTGCTTTTGTGCCATTCCAGTTTTCCAATTCTGTCAAAACAACAGGTTGGTCTTGGCCGTTGTGTTTGAAATTTATGGAGGAGTGGGAGAGATGCTTCTAAGCTGCTATAAATACTTTGCCACATGTCTACACTTTACTCCGAGTTACAGGTATTGACACAAAGTATAACTCTGGTGTTTCTCTTCCCCTTTCCTACATTTTTGTATGTCTATTGTGCTTTATGGGCATGAAAATGGAGAGAAAAGCCAAGCAGAAGTCAGATAGGCATCTCCTGAGATTTTTTTTCCCTTCCCCTGACTTGAAATTTACTTTATTTTCTGGTTCTGACTGTGATCTCTCTCCCCTCTGTGAGCAGTTATAGTCTAGGGCTCCAAACAGGATTTTTTTTACATGGCCTGCAGAGCCAGCTACAGCAAGGGAAAATGAATTTCAGTGAAATATGAACCTTATTAACAACTCCAATCCTAAACCTTCACTGCTCATGAAAACAATATATTCTTGAGAGTTCAGCTGGAGTTGTCAATCTATAGCTAAGCACTCGTGTAACTATTTGCAGGTCAAAAGAAAAACGTGTGTACAAGTGCGGGCTTGTCCCGCCGAGCAGGGTGGCGATGGTGATGCGAGCCCTGCACAGAGGTGACACACAGGTAAATGCGAGGCAGCTGTGCCTGGCGTTCGGGAACGGGATGGCAGCGTCACTGACAGCCCCTGGAAACAGGAACTGAGTTTGGTTAAAACTGAAACCCACAAGATGGAATCCACAGCATCAGGGGTCTCAGGCCCGCAGGTCTCCCTTTTGCAGATGGATTTTGCTGCCTCCCCAGCAACAACCTCTTACATTTATTCCTGTATGCAATAACAATTTGATGCACTAACCGGAAGCCAAAATAACCCCCTCCTCCAGTAATGAGGACTCTTTCCTTGGCAGCGTTTCCTTCTTCCATCCTCTTTCCTTTCGCAGTCTTTGCTGGACCTGACCTACAAAACACAGCGCGAACCCCGCGTTAGAACCAGCCCGCGTTTCAGAAAGAGCCAGCGCCCGTTCCCCCCGCCACGCACGGATCTGCTGCTGGCACCGCAGCCCTTCCTTCCCGGCGGGGAGAGCCGGGATCGCTCCCGAGGGAAGCTGTTCCTAGAGGGGGGAGTGCAGGGATCCCTCCCGAGGGAAGCTGTCCCCGGCCGGAGGAATGCCAGGATCGCTCCCAAGGGAAGCTGTCCCCGGCCGGAGGAATGCCAGGATCGCTCCCGAGGGAAGCTGTCCCCGGCCGGAGGAATGCCAGGATCGCTCCCAAGGGAAGCTGTCCCCGGCCTTAGGAATGCCAGGATCGCTCCCGAGGGAAGCTGTCCCCGGCCTTAGGAATGCCAGGATCGCTCCCGAGGGAAGCTGTCCCCGGTCGAGGGAATGCCAGGATCGCTCCCGAGGGAAGCTGTCCCCGGCCGAGGGAATGCCAGGATCGCTCCCGAGGGAAGCTGTCCCCGGCCGAGGGAATGCCAGGATCGCTCCCGAGGGAAGCTGTCCCTGCCGGGGAGCGCTCCGGTGCAGCCGAGCCTCCCGGGCCCCGGTACCTGCGGCGGTGCCGTCCGTGCCGCTGTTCCGGATCCCGGGGCGGTGCCGATGCGGGAAATGGAGCCGGGCGGGGCGGGGGCAGCCCGAGATGGCGGCGGGGCTGGCGGGGCTGTGCCGCCCTGGCCGTGCTTGTCCGGGTTTGTGTTCCGGAGGGGATGCTGTGCCCTGCCCGGGCTCCGGGGCCGCTCTGGGATGGGCCGCTGGAACCGGAGCCTTTCGCGTCCCGCTGTACCCAGCCCTGGGTCGGGGCAGCCCCGGGGTCGATCCGGGCTGGAGCCGCCAGAAAAATCCCTTACATAGTCTCTAAATACTAAATATAAGGATTCTGTATGGCTGCATATGCCTTCAGGATTTATGCATAATCTTAACGAGGGTTTTGAGAATATTTTCCCAAGTGTTTAATCACCTGCAAAGTCCAAAAGAATCCTGAACTTTCCCTGAGATCTGTGGACACAAAGATTTTTTTACCTTTGAGATTGGGGCACTTTGTGTCTCTCTTTTGATCAGTGAAATGGTGTTTGAATGGAATATTGGAGGATCACAGCATATCTGAGGCTGGAAGGATATTGCCCTGTTGAACCCCAGCACAGAGCAGGTTCAGCCAGAGGGGTTCCATGGGTTTGTGCTGGCACTGGATATCTCCAAGGGTGGAAACTCCATGCTCAGCCACTTTCTCCTCATAACTCTCCGAGCTTTGTTCTCTCTGAGCAGTGCCCTCACAGTCCGTGTTGTGGGAGTAAATCCCTGTTTGGATTGGCAGCTGTTAACCTCAGGATGAGGTTTGTCCCCTGGACTTTGTGATCTGTCCGTGCAGGACAATTTGCAGGACTGAGACCCCTCTCTGTCCTTTCTGCTTTATGTTGCTCTCAGCCTGGTATGTCGTCTACAGAGAGTGAATTGGGTCAGGTTATCTCATAATTTTGGATATTGTGACTATAATAAGGCTGTGGTTTAGATACTGTAAAGATGTTGCTCTTTAGCCACTATCAGTTTTATTTCTCATTATAGTGAGCTGTCCTTTTTGGCTTCAGAGAATAGTGAGGAACATTCATTCCTTCAAAATGGGGACATCTGTGAAAGCTGTGTGTAAATGTCATCCTCCTCTTACACTGACAGATCTGGTGTTAAGACTTGACACTCAGATCTCAGTTTTGCACAACCATTTATTGTTGTTTTCTTCCTTTCCTATGAGATTTCTGATTTTCCCAAGGTTTTATGGACTTTCTGAATGTACCATAAGTTCTGTTTTGCCATCAAATGAATGGACTTCCAATTTTATTTTATACATAATAGAATGTTAGGCCTGAGATTGTGTCTTTCTTTTAAAAAAAACATGTAAACCCTACTTTTCCTTTTAAAGATCTGGGATTTTTGGAGCATGCCTTGTATGTTTCTCAGCATGCAGGGAATGAGACTATGCTACAGTGACTTGGAGAGATTGCATTGATACCTTAAATTGCACTTTAGGGCAAGATGTGTCAGGATAGAAGGATTTGCAGTGTAAGTGGGAGTTATCTGCAGTGAACCTGAAATGGGCTGCAGAGGAATCCTTAAATCAGCTAAATAAGCAGCTGCTGTAAACAGTGCAAGTTAGAAAGAATAAGCAATGGAATAATTAATTATTCTTTCATAGGATGTTAGTTCATCTGGTTCCCTTTGCAATTTAAAATACTTAGCTAGTAAAATTATTTTTGTCATCCAAATGCAAAGAGTGCCAGCAGTACAATTTCAGGAAGTAGGGCAATATTTCACTGGGGGAAATAAACCTTAGCTTACTGTTTTCTTACTATTTGATTGATTTATTTTAGGTATTACTTAATTGTGAGTTTTGTTTTTTTTTTCATTGAACAGTGCCATGAGAGAAGAAAAGAAGATTAAAAACTAGGTAGAACCAACCATGTTTATGGCCTTATTAAAACATATAAAACCAAGTGGTTAAAATAGCACTAAAAACATGAAAACAGAACATTCATTGAGAGGCAAATTAGAATTGTAATGTTCAAAATTAGAATCAAACATTCAGTCTAGATGAGACTGGAATATATTTCAAAAAGGAAAATGTTATGGATAAAAATTCTAGTGTAAATTTTCATCTTGGCTCTGGCAGAGGTTTCCTTAGTGCCCTTCAGAACATTCATTGATTTGTGTTCTGTGACCAAGGTGTCGTTGAACTTTCTCCCTGCCTGAGGTTGTGGTTGTGCTTTTTTTGTTTGTGTTTCTGATGCCCAGATGGGAGCTGCTGTAAAAGTGTTAATAAACCAGGAAATCAAATTTATGGAGCTTAAAGAGAAGTGTGTAAGTTACACCCTTTGAAAAGGTTAGCACTGACTTCTTAGGGCAGTGTTGACTGTACAGTGTTGCTTGTGGAAGTGTCATACATCTGGTGATGTGGACATCCCATCCAAAGTGCTTCTAGCTGCTTTTTCCTGTGAGTTCCAGCAATGGAAAATCTTAGCTTAGTTTTTCCACACTGAGAAAAGAAAAGGATTTCAGTATTAATTGTATTTACTGCTTAGTGAACACCATTCACTGAATTGGTTCATCTGAGCAGTTGCTTTATATAATTTAATATAATCTAATTCTGCTGTGCTCTCTCGCTTTAGGAGATATGACTATAAACATTTTAGTCCTGACTAGAAGGAGGTGCAGGGAGTAGTGGATTCCTGATCAAAGTAGGAATTCACAGAATGGAGAGTAGCCTCTACTCAACAATCTTGGAAAGAGTCAGAATGTTTGCAGGGTATTTTGAGATCCTCAGATGAAGGAAGATTTTTATGTTTCACCAAAGGACTTTGTTATGTAATTCTTTCTATACTGTCAAAAAATAAATCTCCATTTTATTGTAGTTTTGGGATCATCTTTGGTTGTGGATGTGGGTTTTGGGGTGAATGGTAACCTGTAGCTGACAAATTCCTTTTCATACATGTCCAGAAGCAAGATCCAGTGAAGAACCCATGGAGGGAGGGGGATGTGATGCTGTCCCTGCTCACAGGGTTCTGTCCCTGCCCCTTTGCTCAAGGCTGTGCAGGAGGGAACCCTCCATCCTCCCCTTCCCTGGAGCAGCTCTGGCTGGGTGTAGGAGGGTGCAGCTTTCAGGAGGCACAAACTGCTCAAGCTTTGGCTGTTTCACCCCAAAATAACAGGTTTGGTGGAAATACCAAGCAGTTGCCAGTCAAACCAACTACTTTAATTATCTGGATGGTTCCTCCTGCAGTTACACACTCAGATAATACCCTGAGAGAGGGGGCTGTTGTAGCACTGCTGTAACACTGACATCATTAATGTCACTCTTGCATTTGATGTCAGGGCTTGGTTACCAGTGAGGTGTTTCACACAGCACATGCACAGTGTGGTGCAAACAACAGGCTGGCACAGGGCAGCCTTCCTTCACATTTTAGGTTCAGTAGTCAGGCCTTGGCTAATTTGGATTTTCTGGGTGGGTTGCACTGTGGCCATCCTCAGTGTGTTACTTACAAAAAAATCATTACTATAAAAGACACTGAAAATGCTTTGAATTCTCTTTTGAATTCTCTTCAAATGCTTTGAAGATTCTTAAGAACAAGCTTGATTCTGAGGTGTCCATTCAGCAAGAGGAAGTGATGCATGCATTTTGTGGAGCCATCAGAAATTAACTTTTCTATTCTATATTGCTTCGAAAAATATAGATTATCCCAATTCCAAAAGTAGCAGTTATTTATTCTAAAGGGAAGGGAAGAAAGTTTGCATATTTTGGGATAAGTGAATGGTTGAGCATAGGACTGAGAATATTTTGTGTTCTCCCTTTTTACTTTGATGACAAGTTGCTGTTTGCAGTTTGTGTCTCTGTGTACCCTGCAGGGCACATCAATAACCCAGTTTTTAGAATGAGTCTATATTAATCTTCAAAACCTTCATGGAGCTGAACAGAGTCTGCAGGGACTCACCCACTCCTGAGCGTTTCAGCCCAGGTGTCTGCAGTCAGTGTTTGCTCCTGTGATATTGATCTGAGGCTCCCTTAAGCCTCATGTGTTTTTTTAAGTGGTAATTTGACCTGATGTGTTACCTGATGTTCTGTGGAGCTGATATATGTTTGCAAAACATCTTGCACTGGTATTAGTCCTTAGCAGCACAAGGTGATGCTATGCAATGGAATTGCAGCACCTTGGAAATAAAAGCCAAATAGCTCATCCTGTAACCTCATTAATAATTTCAATATTGCACACAGGACTGCAAGGTTGAGCCTCTTTGTACCTGAAAGGATTATATACTTTAAAAGTTGGTATGTTAAGAAATGTCTTATGGGAGGACTAGTGAAATATTATTGCAAATACTCTCACAGATGTTTTTGCTCTCAGAGAAGGGGAGGACAGGTTTTGGAATGCTGAATGCCTTTGATTCTGTTACTTAAAGCAAGTCTTCTAAATTCTCAATAGGAAGCTATTTCAGAAGGTAATTATGCACTTACTTTTCAGTAATTGTCTGATTCAGTTTCAAGTGTGATTGATGTGCATCCAGATGCCCTTATTTACCACACTAATAACAAGGAGAGGCTTCTTGTTGAATTAATTGATAATTTCATTCAGCTGTCCATGGGTTTACAGAAATCTTACCCTCCAGCAAGAGCAAGATGAGGTTGGTCTGTTATGAATCATTGACACTAATAATTGAACACCCAGTTGATGGTACTGCTTTGATCTTTTGGAAGGATCTAAGGGATCTTTCAGCTTCACAGGCAGCTAATGGTGTGCTGCAGATACCATATGTAGAACAAACTCAAGGCAAAATGTGTTCATTAATCTGTATCTTGTGCTGTGCTAATTTTCTGTGTGTGTGTAAGAAGTCTGCAGACACTGGTGGTGAGGGTGAGATGTGTCAGCAAGAACACCAGGGCCTGAATTTGTTGTAGCATTTCTGGGGATTTCTCAGTGGAAAATGTACTTGGTGAGGGGGAAAGGAATTGTATTTGCTGCAGAAATGTTTTCCATCATGCTCCTGGTGCTTTCATATTCCTGGTTCTGTGTTCAAGGTCTGGGCAGTGGTCTCCCATCCCCAGGCACTTAGAACTGCATGAAAACAGGACACGGACTTCAAAAATGTTACTACCATTTAGTTCTGTAATGACCTTGAAAACATTCCAAAAATTACATAATTTTGCAGAGGAAAGATTAGGTAAGAGTTTGAAGTAGGGGAAAACAAACTCAAAACCAGACAAAATCTCTTGGTTCAGCAGTGCTTGAGCAAGATAAGCTCCATAAAGTTCCTTAATGGCATCTTGGTGTTTACAAGAGCACCACACTCACGTATCTTTGGTACTGATTTATTCTGTTCCATGAAACCAATGACTGCAGAATTCAGAATTCATAAGCATTTTATCATGGCCTGATGTGTGTCTCTATTCTGAGCTTTTTCGAGATAAGAGATTCTGACACAAGCCTGAGTTTTTCTTTAAAAGGGATTTGTTCAGAACCAAAAATTTTGAAGGTTCAAAGCACTTGGTCAAAACAAAATAAATCCAATAACTCTAAAATAGGGCAAAATTACTGATGTTACAAAGATGAGAGAGCTATAATATGCATTTTTCTTCTGTTCAAAAGCTTTATTTGGACATGTTTTATCCTGCAATGATAACATGAAGGTGTTTCAACTGGAGGTGTGCTATAACTTACAGTAATTTACTGCAAGTTATTCTTGCTCCTAATTTTCACTCCTTGTGGCAGAAGTTGTGAGTGCAGTATCTGGTTATAACTAATTTTGAGTTTTTGCATCTTTTGAAGGAGAAGCAAGATCTGAATAACGAGGGAATTGGAATATCTGATTTTTCCTTTGATTCTTAACAGTAGAACAGTTCTGAAGGAGCTTTGCATTTGAAGTGCTGCTTCAATGTCTTTCAGAGAGTATCCAGCCCATAGAAACAGAATTTGTGCCAGTGGAAAACACTGGATTAATTCCAGTCATACATCAGCTTAATTCTTCATTCATCATAGGAACATGGAAGAATCAAACATCAAACACATTATGGACAAACTGCATAAGCTGAAATGTTCTTCTAGATGACTTAGAGGAACAACATGTTCTAGTAATTTGCTTTCTTGTATAATGAAGGTTTCTCAAGTCGAATACGTAATCTTCAAGCTACCAAAAAAAAAAAAAATTGTGTTAAAGAAGGCCTGGTTTAGCAGTTGTGGTTTTAACACTTCCCAAGAGAAAACATCACCTGCAGTTCTTTCCCCACGTCTTTGACTTTTCATTGCCTGAGCTCCTTTGCCCTTTAAGAAATGCTCTGGGAAAGCCTGTGGGAACAGTTTGGGTGGCCAGTGAGAATCCCTCCTGTGCCATATTGTTAATGGCAAAGCTAGCAGCTTTCACCATTGGTGTTTCTCCTGTACTTTTGGTCCTGGCTCCTTTCCCTTCTGCCATAAATGAAGGTAAGCTGTGCTGGGAGCAGGCAGTTAATCACATTTCAACAACATGCACATTATTATCTTATCAGGCAGAACCATCCCACCTCCCATCGTGTTCTATCTGTTTATGAAGAGAATACCTTCCATAATTTAACTGAGAAACCAGAATGACTCAGAGTTTGGAGGTAAGAAGACATTGTGCAGCCAAACTCTCTGTGTCTTGTGTGCAAATGGGTCATTCTGCTTTTGCCCTGTCAAGGAAGGGTTTTGTTCATGGTGAGCTTCCCCTGGTGTCCTGAGGTTTATTAACTTGAAGAGAATTTCAAAGTTGGGATGTCCCTTTTGAGAACAGGCTGCAGCCATTCCTCCCATTTTGGTTGGAAACTCTCATTATTGGTTGGAAGCTCCCTCATTATCTCTGGTAAAAGAAGCAGGGCTGAACAAGGAGGCACAGCTCCACCTCCTGTAGATTACTCCTTGAAAAGGGGTCTCAGTTAACATCTACTGCCACAAATCCCATTCTCCTAGGTAGCCTTGGTGCAATATTACATCATTAATGAGTTCCATAACTCAGACTTCTTCAAATTAGAATTATTAGATTATTTGGATTACTGAATTTCTTGAACAAGTTGACTGCTTGGTGCTGTAATAGCTGAAGTGATTATCATCACTGGTATCTTGGGGTGAAGGTGCTGTGTATGTTAACTTTTAATTCACTTTCTTCCTTTATGGAATAAATAGACAAGTATTTAGTGTCTAAATTAAGGCTAAATTAAACATATGTATGTGAGTACTACAGAGTATTGTTCACATGTAGTAGCTGGAGTTTGTTTTGTGCCTTGTGCTGAAGGTTTCACAGCAGCACTCCAAGAAAAGTTGCCAGAGTAATTTTTTCCCCTCTGGTGCCTTATGTTCTGTGGCTGCATCTGCAGCCTTTGAGCTATGACTGTTGTATTTCAGCTGCACTCTCTGAAGTCTCTGGGTGATGGAGCTGTCCAATTTTGACTCTTTTAGTAGTTGAACTGTTCTCTTGCTGGTGAGGTACTAAATGTAAACCTTTAACACCATTCATCTAAGTCTTCAAGATCCTTTACTGTAAATACTGATTTTATAAAAGCTTTCTGTGTTCTCTGGCATTTTAGAGATTTTAGAGGTTACAAAAGGACATGTTTATAGCAGCACAAAACGAAGTGTGTGATGGAATTCAGAAGAATGGATGAAAACAATCCTTGAAAATAATGAAAATATTCTCCTATGAAAAGAATTCTCTCCTTTTCATTAGAAGTCTTGATATTTCCCTCTTTATTTTTTGTCTTGCATTACTGTAAACTTGAACATTTTCATTCATTTGTAGTTTGTTGAATGCATTCCTGTTTGTGCAGGTGTGTACAAAGCTGGATTGTGCTTTAGCCTCGTGAGGTTGCAGTAATTGTTTAACACGCTCACAAAATTTCACAGAGTATAAAATTCCAGTTTTAAAGACTCTGGTGTCACCAATTTTTGTCATGAGTCCGATGATCCTTTTCCAACCTAAATGATTCTGTGATTCTTAGCCCCTTAAAATACTCCTCTGAGGCTCAGCTTTGTACTTTTTCCATCTGTGAGGTGTCTCCTCTCTGATCTCTGTTGGTTAAATCCAGAATTTTCATGGAATTTCTGTTCTCAGAAGGGAGACAGTGGGTGGCAGAGTCCCCCTCAGCTCCTTCCAGCTGGACTTGGAGTCAAGGAAGATGTGTGAAAGGTGATGGAAGAGGTAAAGGATCCTCCCAGAATTGTGAAACTGAGGCAGTGCTCAGGGCTGAACCTGGAGCAATTCTGCAAAACTGAACTGTAGGAACCTGGCCTGGATTAGCATCTCACTGCTGCTCTGTCCATAAATTCTAGCTCAAAGTGCCTCTGCTGCAATGCAGGTACAGTTCATGCCTCACTCAAGAGCTTGGATTTGAGGCTTGTTTTGATAGCAAGTTGGTTCAAGTTTGAACAATCTGTGCCTTCAAAAAAAGAGTGGGAGGCGCCTCACCTATAGAATTTTAAAACTCTTGTTGTATTTAAAGTTTAGTTTGTTTATCTTCAGTAATTGTGCTTGGATTTGTCAATGTTGAAATTTTGTTTCTGATAACAAACATGAACCAGGTGAGGATGATAACCTCAGATAAAATGGAAGAGGGTTATCTTGTGTGTAGGAAACACTTTGTGAATCACAGCCCTGAGGCCAGGTGTGTCACAGTTACAATTGACCATGGGCAAAATCTTCATAACATTTTTATTCATGCTTTTGGCATGATTCCCCTGGATTAATAGTATCTTTTTTTCATGTCTTTGTGTATAAAATCAATTTTTTTCCCCACCCGTTTCTGCCCATTTACATATGTACATATGTAAACATTTTTTTACACTTCTCTCTGATCCAGACAGATAGATGCTGACACCTTTCTGATGAGCCCTTCCAGTCTCCACTGCCCACTTTAGATTTTCTCAGCTGGGCATCTTCCTGCTTTTTCTCATTCTCCAGAGAAATTCTGTACCAGCATCTACAACACAATTGTCAGGTGACCTTTGCTGTGATGTCTGTGAGGTGTTATTTGATGGGGTGTAGCCTGTGTGTGCTCCAAGAGCACTTCCCAACAGGATAACCCCTTTGTATTTGATCCAGGAGTTCTCAGCTGGGATTTTTCCCTAAATACAAGATGATCTCTCTGTTTCAGTTCATTGATGTGTTCTTTGGGAATGGTATTTACATGTTGGAGCGTTTGTAACAGCTAAGTGCTTAAATATTCTGGTGGAAACAAGTGCCATTGAGAGTGAGAGATTGTGCCAGCAGAGTTTTTCTTCAAAATATCTTCTCTATTTTATGTTGTAGACTCTGGCATCTGGAGGTATTTTATTCTTTCCCACTTTTCCAAATGTTCTTGGGTGCCTCACTTCCATTTGCCATTTTCAATGTAACTGTGGGGACAGAAGAATGAGGATCAACAGTTAAACATATGAAGGGACAATTATACTCCTAGAGATACAAACATATAAATTTTTTTGGTTAGTTTGAATTTTTCTAGTCAAGTTTGATCAATATCTACTGGTCCAGTTTTAATGGGTGTTTGGAAAACCCCCCACCTGTCTCTGCTACAGTCATTGAGTGGCTTTCTCTGGGACCATCTCTTATTATTTGGCACATCTCATTTTCAAGCTGCATTATTTTATCAAATATATTGGTAACTGATTCTTCTTTGTAACTGGTTATAATGGTAAGAACTTTTAAACTTTGACTTTTTAAATGACATTGAAATTCTTATTTTATCAGCATGAATATGTGTTTGACGTGATCTTTTACTTTTCTTAAAAATAAAAACCCTGTTCAAAGGAAGCAAAAATTACTCCTAGGGTCTTTTAAATCCTATCTTCAGTCTATAAATTTGACTGTAGGCTTAAATTGAAAAAACATAATATTTAACAGGTAACATAAAATTCTCAAGAATTGGATACGCTCTCTGCTTTAAAATGTTAGAACTCAGAAAAAGGGAATCAAACCCATATATGAGCTCATTGTTAGGAGTAGCTGAGAACTAAAAGTCCCCTTGGATACTTGTGTGTATCTTTTTAAAGTTAATGGAAACTATCTGAGAACTTTCCCGAAAGCATCTGCCTGGAATAGCTCTTGGGCTTGGGCAATTTAATGATATTCCAGCCTGTTAGAACAGAACTCCTGTAACCTGCAACATCTTTATGTTGTTTCAGAACACAGAATTTTTTGCCCCTCAGTTAAAGGTGTGGTTCAATGGTCAGCAAAAGTAGCTCCTTTCTGGTGCCCATATTCCAGCTCCATCCCTGGAAACATTTGTTCACTGCTGAGGTCCCACCCTGACTTGCATCCCTAACAGAGAGAGAAAAACCTTTCCACATTATAGGGAATGTGTTAAGAATTATAAAGGGTTATTAATTTTAATAACTGTGTTCTGAATCTGCCCATATATGTAGATATAAATATAAAAATCCCAGAAATCCCAGGGACAAGACACAGAACCTGTCTGCCATCTGACATTTCTGACAAGCTCTCCAGAATTAATCTGTCTAGGAGCTACAATGCTCAGCTTAATTATGGAAAGGCTGCATCTGTGTTCAAAGCTGTTGAGAGAGAAAGAAGAAAGTAAAAATGTCCACTAGGTTTGATTAACTGCTTTCAGCCTGATGAATAAAGACAGATGGTTACTAGTTATTTTTCCTTAATGGATTTTGGAGCTCCATTTGGTGGATGAATTAATGTTATAGGTCCCAAATCTGCCTTTGAAGCTACGCCTGCCTAACCCTTAGTGATTCCAGCAAAGTTTGCATGCCTCCAAGAGACACGTTTGCCCTGAGGCTGTCATATATATTGTTAAAAACAGTTTTGAAATTAAAAAAATAAAAGTGAAGTGATAATTTACAGTATTAATAAAACAAGTTCCGAGCTCTGCACAGCTCAGGAAGGGATCCCTTACAAGGGATGATTATTTTGAAGTGCCTGTGCAGACTTATCCCCTTAGAATCTGTGCCTGTTTGGGAATGACCTCCACCTGGAGCCTGACAATATTTTAATACCGACTTTAAAACTTGGAGAAGTTCATTTTGAAGTTGCACTTGCTAGCTGTGTCACCTGGAAAGTAGAAATAAATAGTTTTATGGTGTAGGTTCATTTGCATGAATCGATTATCATATCTCAAATCCAGGTGGGGAAGGTCTTTAAGGCAGGCTCTAATTCTGCAGGTGTGCATGTTTGAAAACATGGCTGTGAATATTTCCTTCTTTACTTGCACCTGAGTATCTGTGTTTATTTTTAAGATTGTGCATAAGTGTCTGTGAGTTTGGGCTCTCAGGGAACATTTAGGCCTAATGGGTCTCAGGATTGTCATTCAGCAACCTATTAAATCATCTGTATAGTTTTATGAGTGGACAGTCATGGTGATTTTAATGGGATTAAATTTGCTTACATCCAAACAGTTTCTGAGTCAGGGTAAAGGTTACTGCATGATAAAAAATGTTTAAGATGGACAATATAATAAAGGGATGCAAACCAACAAAAAATCACATTGAACACACAGATTTTCCATAGTCAGTGGATTTCCCAGAGAAAAAACACCATTAAACTAAAATGCTGCCTACCACAGACCCACCAAACCCCCCAGAGATCCTGAAAGGGACCTTGAGGGGTTGTTTGTCCCCCTGCTCCGTGGCAGGATCATCTGTCCCCGAGTCATTCCTCAGAATGTTTGAACACAACAGCAGCGCGAAAGCGTCTGGAAAACGCCAGGAATGGGAAAACGTCCTTCAGATCTCAGCACTGGGGGGGAAACTGGGGACATCCAGGACAGAACGTTCAATCACACCAATAATGTAAGGCATTGATTACACACAGGGTGAGGTCACAATTCCTCAAGAGGAAAAATGCAGGGCTTCAGCCTCTGGAAGCGAGGGGTTTGTCCTTCAAGTGACAGCAGACAGAGTGCGCCGAGGGCAGGTGACACTTTGTCATGGCTGATTGCTTAATGCTCTTTGAATCACGGCTCGTTTTTCATCTCATTTCTGCTTTGGCTTTCATTTCAAAGGCTGGCTGATGTAACTCCGAGGAAAATCTAAAAATAAGCAAATTCCGCTGGTGAGAGGCGGAGATGTTTTCAGGAGTTTGCAGGTGGAGGGGAGGCACGTGGCGGGCGCGTGTCGGTAATAACCCCGATGACAGCGGGGAGATGCTGCCACCCATTTTCTTTCATCCCCTTTGCAGAGTCCATGCTCAAAGCTCAGGCATGTTCTGGGGCTCTAAGCTGTGTAATTAATTTTTAATGTTGTCTCTATCTGCAGTGGAGGACAAGTTATGTTGGTGGTGGTGTAAATCCCCCACTCCAAAGGGACTCTGGGACATTTTGTCTGTTTGTCCATGTGTGCTTTAGTCAGACTTTTGATTACCACGCTTGCCTAATTTTCTTTAATTGGTTTACCTCAATATTTACATTGCTATTCATGAATTTAACTGCACCAAAATTACGTGACTTGCATAGATAATACCTAAATGTTAAAAAAAGTTTTGTGGTCTAATATTAAGATGTAATGGGAAAGGCTGGATGTAAACCAGATGTGTCTCCAACCTGCCAATGTTTGAAGACATGCAGGAGGAACAGTTGTAGAAAAATGATGCAAAGTGTGGGTTTTTATCTGATGTAGATATGGCTGGTATGACTTGTGGTTAGGGCAGAGCACCAGAAGTAAGGCAGGCAAAATTGTATTTGCTTTTCAGGAAGCAGCTGCAAAGAAACAATCAAGCTGTGGGCTATGAAAACGTGGAAATCCTTTGTGTTCTAAGCACAGACATGCTGAGGTGCTGCCATTGACTTGAGAGAGGCAAAGCTGCAGAGAAGGGAAGGGAATAGGGAGATATAATAAAAATCTAGTTGGAAACACAAACTAAACTTGCCATTGAGAGTTCAAGCTTGTGTCTTTATTTCTCATTTACTGAGGCAGCACTGTTCTGTGCTCTGTCCTAGGCAGGGCTGAGATGTTACTCTGAATATACCAGAGGAAATTTTAGGGAACAGTGTGTGCTGGCAGAGAAGTGCACTAAGATAAAGTGGTATCTTTTCTTCTCTCACACTGATGGTTCTCTGAAAATCATTTCATGTTATTGGATGACAGAAAAGAGGCAAGCAAGTGTAATTTCTCACGAGGAAAACCTGGAGATGATTCTTGGCTAACTTCCTAAGGAGTGCCTTAGGTTTTCTGATTCTGTCCTCTTCTTGGAAAATAATCACAACTGGGTTGATAAAAATGACTTATTTTGGAAAGAGTGCAATCCCCTTTTAGCTCTTCCTGAAAGCCCAGAGATACGTGGATGTCTGGAGAGTTTGTGGGGAAAACCTCCCTTGCAAATACAAAGGAGTGCTCATAATTTTAATGATTTCTCTGATGTTTTGTCTATTGCAGGAAATTTGCAAAGGGTGATTAGAATTCTTCTAAATACTGAGGCAGAACTTACAGCCCTTGGCTTCATTTACAGGTCCAAATTTGCCATCAGTACAGACATTCTTCACTCTGAGGTTCTTTCATTTGAGAAAATAACAGGGGATTTAGCTGAGGAAATTGTTGTTGTTGCTGTTGTTGTTATTATTGTCTTTTGTTAGCATTGAATTTTGAGGAATTGGGCTACAGTTTTGTGTTCACTTCCAAGGGGTGATATTCAGGATCTATTGTCTATCTCTGAATTTACAGTATTTACCATTATTATATTTCTAAAAACAAATTCTCCAGCAGCTTAGAGGTTAAAGATATTTCTTACTTTTCTTTAATAGGTATACACTTTATTTGACAGGATTTTTTTTCTGTAAGGGTCTATTAAATAGTTTGAAGACAAAGGAGAGGTTGCACAGCTTTATTTTCACTTGTACATAATCCTTTTTTGCTTTAATTCTGTTCATGACTGTGACTTCAGAGATGTTAATTCACAAAGGTACTTGGTTGCATTTCTAGCTTTAGGCACAGTAATGGTTTTATTGTCTTTACTGGCACAATTCACGTGCCTCAAGCATGAAGAGAAAGGCTGAAAGAAGGGATTTATCTCAAACTTTGTACAGGAGCTCCACAGAATTTTAAATTTTGTTTGTGGAAGTTCAACAGTTTCTGCATCCAAGATTGACAGCCTGACAAGTGTTCAAGTAGCCATTAAGTTCACCAAAATCCAAATGTATGAAGATGTTTATGTTGTCTCAGAATCTGCAGCAATAAAAGTAAGTAACTTCTTTTCTTTTTTTCCCCTGCTCCCATATGTATTTACTCACTAGAATACTGTTTCTGTCTTGCTTAATCACTCATGTGTTGAAACAAATTCCAACCTGTTTTATGCTGAAATTATTTTCCAGGAAAAGCCTTGTCTGCCAGAACCTCCCTTCAGAACCTGAAATGCAGAGCCCTGACCCAAGCCACAAATAAACAAGAAGTCCAGGGAGCAGGAGCCACAGCTGAAAAAGGCTGAATCAACAGCAAAACAGACCAAATAGTAAATTGAAGAGTTCTGTGGGAAATTATGACCTGCAATGAAAAACAAATCTGTGACCAGCAGAGAAAGCTGAAACAGAGATTGGATGTGTAGAAAAAGTGCTTTGTGCTTCTAGGCAGTGAAATTGATGTTCCACATGGGACAGAAGAATATCAGTTGTATCCAGTTGGGACAGCAGTATTGGATGTGACACATGGTACTTCTGGCTGAAGAGAAAATGCTGAAAGGAAAAAATACTGACTGGTAAATTACTGGAAAGTGCAAAGAAAGCCTATTGGAAAAGTGGCCAAAGAATTGAAAAACAATGCAGAATGAGGTAACAGACACATGCCTGAAAACCTTGTGGTTGAACTGGAAACTTCTACTATGCTGGAAAATCACAGAGGCTTGAAAATATTACAAACATCAGGAAAATTGCTAAACTCAAAAGGGAGCCATGAAAAGCAAAGACAGAAGAGAGCTCATTACCAAGGCAGAACCAAGAAAGAGCTTGGTGGTGTATTTCAAAGAAGTTGTGACCAGGATCATCTTCACCACATTTCAGAGGAACTGGGGAACCTGAACCTTTCTTCTGCCCTTATTTTTTTGTGTTAAGAACAGCAATCAAAAGCAATCAAAGAGGCTGCATCTATCATGCTGAAAAACAGAGCCAGCACAGTATGACTGGACAAAAGTTTCAAGAAAGGGGGAGGGAGTGAGTGAGTGTCTGTGAAGAAGTGGTTTAGCCCCCAGAATGGGAGTGGGGGGTCAATGTGATGTCTGTGCTAAAAGTCCTGCACACTGGAGGGGAGTCCTTGCCTTGTCCTGGGGTTGGTGTTCTGCAGGGATACTACAGCAAGTGAAAGGTGCTGTGACTGTAGGATCTGGAGGAAGATGAGCTGAGTTTTTAGAGACTGGCTGTTCATGTTGCTGATTACCATCGAGTAATTCCTGTTCTTCTTTTGCCATTGAATAATTGATCAGGGTCACCACGTATCACAAAGACATTTAGCTGGTAGGGCACATGTGAGATCTGCAAAGTCCCCAGGGGAAACATCAGGAACAGGCACAGAGATCCAACTCTCAGTGAGGGTGAGCAATGGCACAGCTGCCAGGAGGATGCTCAGGGTCATTTCTCTGCTGCTGTTTGCCACTGCCATGGGCTGACTCTGGAATCAGAACCCAGACTTTAGTGCAGGCTCTGCAGCTTGCCATGGTATCAAAGGACAGGGCACTGACTTATTGTGAGGTGGCTCTGAAAAGCCATCCCTCTTCTCCTGGAAGAAAGAACTGTCCTGGCAAGGGTAGAGTGAGCTTAGCCCCAAATAAATTAACTTAAATCCATTCTTGCTGTAAGACAGATGTCATGGTGATGCAAAATCCTCACAATTTGGAGGAGCCTTCTTTTTTCCAGGAAACTATAAGAAGAAGATGAGATAAGAGTGTGTATTCATAGCATGAGTAAGCATGGTGTAGAGAAATAGGAAATAATGCAAACTCAATTGCAATCCTGGGTTACTAAACAGCCTTTAGAGCTGGAGACATCTCAAAGGGGTAAAGAAAAAAGATGTTTTTTCAAGATGAGTAGTTGGCACAGGATGATAAAACTTATCTCATGACAAAATTGTGCTGAAAAATCCTCAAGCAGCAGTCTGTCATTGCTGGTGCCTGAGGAAGTGCAGAGGCTTTGTGAAGTGGGTACTCCATGCTGGCATTTTCCAGCCAGTTTTAGATCATAATCTCCTTTCTGGTGTGTCTGATCTACGCATTTACGTGGAATTTCATTTACCCACCAGGGTGAACACATCGTCAACTTCTCATTAAAAGGAGCCTTCAGTGGTTGTATTTTATATTAAAATGAATAAGCTGAGCCTTGATTCAGTCAGAGTCAGACCCCTCAGCTGCTGTGCAGGGCTGTGGGTGCAGACAGGGGTTGTGTCCGTGCACCACAGTGGGTGGGTGTGTAAGGAGTGCATGTGGCACCCCCAGCTTTCCAAATATCCCCCACCCTGCCAGCTGTGTCTGAGGGAGGGGCTGTGCATGAGCACAAAACACATTTCAGAGGGGCCAAACCACGTTTCAGAGGGGGACGTGGTAAGGGAGAGTGGAGCAGAGGGGGAATCTCCTGGAGCTGGCTCTGCAGTGACCGGCCATGGTGGCCACCTCAGCGTGGCCCCTTGCCCAGCTCTGCCTCATCCCCACAGGCTGAGGGGAGCCAGAGCAAACATCAGGCTGCAGGTGCTCACTTCTGCCCCTCATCCCACTATGGAAAAACTCCATCTCCCTCTACCCTCAAGTGTGAGAGCTCACACTCTAAATGCCAGCACATTTGGGATCGTCTAAATCGTGTGATGGAGACCAGTGATGGAGAGAGCAAAATTCTACAGGAAAACATTCAAGAGACAGCAAGGTATAGATGAACTCAAGAGGAGTATGTTAGTAACAGCAGAAGCAGCAAAAGGCAAAGTAAAGTGAAAATATTTTTCCCTTTGTGCACTGGTGGGAGGATGGTGGACGAGTGTTCACAAGAGTAATGAATGATAACCAGACCTTGAGGGTGATATTCCTTTAAGAAAGTGTCTTAATCTTTGATGTAAACTACCTGCAGAGGCATGTAAACATTTTCACTGGCTGAAAAAGTGTATATTCAACAGATTAGTAATCCCTTAAGACCCCAAAGGCCTAATGGAATAGGAATGTGCTCTGTTTCACGTCAGGTTTGCACCATGGGCTTCAATTTTTCATGTCTGGAAATCAGATCAGCACCAGTTTGTCTTGGAAAACCAGCTACATCACGTTAGCTGGGGCTGTGGTAATGTAGGCTTGTCTCTCAAATCAGCCACCAGGGATTTTTAAACAGGGTTAAATATGCATGGCTAATTTGTGTCTCAATCCCTTTGGCTGGCTGACTTTTTATTGTTTTAATAACTTTCAAAACACAGCACAATAGGTATTTAATCTCTTTGATATATTTAATTAATTACTTTCTTTCCCCTCCACTACTTGCTGTGGCTATCAAGCCAGTGATTCCTGTCAAAACCAAGGTGAATGTCATCACTGGAGATTAGCTGAAGACTCGGTCTCAGGTGTGCTACCAGTGTTCACATAACAAAGTGCCCCTCCTGGCAAATCACCTGTTCCCAGCCTCCCAGCACCCCCAAATTAATGTCAATTTACTGCAGGTATTTGCTGATTTGGAGTAGGTAAATAGGCAAAGGTAGGCACTAAAGCAGAGAAGGTAATTTGGGGCTTTTTGTTGAAAGAGGAGGATTACCCATATGTGATAAAGCCCAAGACAGTTTGTGTTCCAGAGATTAAATAACCCTGGCCTGACTCATGTGTGTCACTGCCCATCAAAAACCAGTTCCACTGAAAACTACACCCTAAGTTTTTTAAGCAGGAAAGCCCAACTATTTCTTGTAAAGGAAACTGTTCCTTTTCTCACTGTCTAGGAAAGTGTACTTTAAAGATATATTAAAAAAAAAAAATAGCAGTTAATCTTTTCCTGGAGCCAGTGCTTGCCACATCATGTCCATGTGCTGTCAATCATTATCCAGCCAGCACATTGTTCAGAAGGTGGAGCTGTCAGGCAGAAGGAATGAAAGGTAAGGAAGGGAAGGCTCCTGCTCCCCGCTGATGCCAGGGGTAAGTGTGATTATGTCAAACCCTTAAAGAGAGTCCCCTTTCTCTGCCCCACCCCCTAATCCTATATAACACTCGGTGCCTTCAGCAATATCAGCGATACCTGCGAGTGCCGCCTCCCCTCCGCCCCGCCGATGGATGCTCCGGCCGGCGGCGCCCTTGGCTGGCTCTGCGCTGGGCTCACCTCGCTTTTTGGGGTGACCCTGCTGTGCAGGGCCCGCAGGAGCCCGCTGGGCACGGCCAAGGGGCTGCTCTGGAGCCTGCTGGCCGCCCTGCCGTGTGTGGCCGCGCTGGGGGCGCTCGGGGGGCTGGGGGTGCTGGTGCTGCTGTGCCTCCTCTGCTCGGGGTACCGCGGGCACGGCGGGATGCTGCCCGTGGCGAGCAGAGCCGTGCTCATCACAGGTAAGGCACACGGGCAAACAGAACCTGCCCCTCCTCACCGGGTGCCTGGAAAACTTCTTGTCCTCGGGTGTGTGCTTGTGAGAGTTCCTTTTATCCTTTTCTTTTCCTGCTTGTTTTGTTTGACTTCGGCAGAGATAGTTTGTTTTGTTGGTTTTTTTGTTGTTTTTTTTTTTCCCCAGGTAAATTAAGTGGTCTGAAATTAAGTAGAAAAGCATCGTAATAGATGCAATTATTTTTTAGTGTCTCATTTAATCTTTGCAAGTAGCTTTTTAGACATATTTGTGAAATTAACTGGTGCAAGAAGCATAAGAATACTTATGATGGTTTAATTTTTTAGGAGAGACAATAATTCCCGGGAGCCCTCAGAGCACTGCATCCATACTTTACTTTTGTTTACTTGGATTAATTGTGCTGGTTATGGAGGTGCAGTTGTCTTTTGGGGCTGTGTGTGTACATAGTGCACACTGTGTCCATCATGCACATATTTCAGGACACTGCTTTGGTGCCATCTCTTTGAAACACTCTGTGAAATCCTTTAGGGGGGAGTAATTCCCCTCACTAGCAGGGAAAGTTCAGAGATAATTAATTCAGTCTCTATTACCACTCTGATCTACTCAAAACCCACTTTTATTTTGCAGGGATGGCATTTTTGTAGTTGTGTGGCTTTTCTTCTGTTTCCTCTAAAACTTTAGATGTTGTTTATTTAGATGTTGCTTGTTTGTATTAATCAAACCTTTAAACTGGAGTGCCTGCCTACTGCTTCTTGCACTCTTAATTTGCTGGGTTTTGTTTTATTTTCTGTGGGTTTTCCCCCTCTGGAATGCTGAATTAAATTGCTTTGGTTTATATAGCAATTTCTAGCAGAATTTCGTTTTGTTTTATAGGGACACCTGGAAGTAATTTAGATTTGCCTAGCAAGCTTTAATACAGGGATTAAGTATAAAAGTTGAGAGAGGACAAGATCAGCAGCAAGTTGTCCCCTTGCAGTTTCTCTGCCAGCTGGGTTTGTCCCTGCAGGTGTGTCAGGTGAAGATGGATGTTGGTGTGGGGAATGGGGAGCAATCCTCTCCACCTGCAGCCTCAGGGGATGTGCTTGCACTCGGGCATCTCCTTGCTCTTTGTAAGACTGCAATCTTCAGGAGAAAGTAATCCCTGGGAGCTTATCTGCTCTGGAGTCTGAATTGGAACAATGTAAGGGAGTTAGGAACATTTGGGTATAGTCCAGTGTGGGAACGTGCTTTCCTTGTACCTGTGCTGCAACTGTCCTGAAGAAATGCAAGTTTGGACACCTCTGACAGCTGATTGTCTTTATTGGAATCCTATGCAATCCATCAAACCCCCCACCAACTGAAAAAGAAGTTTTCCTCAACACATCCTTTGGTTAAATTGCTCTGATTGTGGTGTTCTTCCTCATGCAAAAACTCCAGGGTGTGTGTCCCTGTGCATTTGCAGGTGCAAGGTGCCTTTAAGAAGATTTTGGTGTCATCTTCTCCAGTTTAGACAAGACCTCAGGCAGGCACTTGGTGGAAAGTGATGATTTTAATTATTTTTTTCTTTTTTTCTCTTCCTTTCTGCCCTGCAGGGCTGAGGAATGTGGCTGTCCTGAGCAGCTGCCACATATTCCTTGTGAGCCTCTGGCCAGAGGCTGGAGCAAACTCTGCTGCTCTCCCTGGATTCTGTCACACATTGTTCTGGTCCTCTTTGGATGTTCCTTGTGCCAGTGCTGCTTTTATTTTTTATTAAATTATTTATTTAAGCCAGCAGTTCACTGGAGTACCAGGATAAGGGAAGAACTGTGCCCAGTGGTCAAAATCCTGTCTCAAAGCCACTGCTGGAACTCTGCTGGGGATCCTCTTGCTGGGAGCAAGAGCTCCAGCATCCTTAGACAGAAGCTCCTGGCATGCAAGCACTTTAGTTGGTAACTGCAATAGCCACCTTCCCTAAAAATTAAATTACTGCCACGATCCGAAGTAACAGGAGTAGCAAGATTCTGTCCCTGGTTAGTCTGTGTGCAATGGGATGAATTTCTCCAGATAATTTGGTCTTCCCATTCTTTGGAGTGATTTGGTGCATGTTCAGCATGAGTTAATTGTCAATTCTCAGTAGTGGGTCAGTCACAGCCAGTAGTGACTGCTTTCCTTAAAATAAGTCTTCTCATAATCCGCAAATTATTTTTGGCATGGAAGCAAGAGTGTGATTGGGAGGGAATTATCTTTTTTTTTCCCCCCCTATGGAGACTCTTTGAATTCTAGGAGCTGGAAGAGTAAAGCTTCTCTAGACTTCAATAACAGGTCTGAAACTCAAATCATATTTGTGTTGGAATAAAAAAACCCCAGGGACAAACACAGCATCAGGAAATGATAAAAACTTTTATTTCTTTCTTGGGCTGCTATGCCCATCCCAAGTTCAACTTGCATTTTATTCTGCCCATTTTCAAGCTAAAGCTGCATCCTAAAACTTAGCTGTGTACTTGCTGGGAATGATGAAAGAGGAAGGATTTGGCCCAAAATTAGGGTTTTTCACTAAAAGAAAAAAGAAGGAAAGTCACCCCACCCCCAAACTTTGAAATCTGTCATGTCTGGGATATTTGCAGGCTTCTTCATGTCTTTATAGGGAATTCAAAGAATGCAGGTTTGTTCTGTTCAGTCAGGACTGGAGAAGCTTAATGTGATATTTGTAGTGCTCTGGTGCATCTTCAGCAAATTGCAGACTTCAAAAATGCCAAAAAGCTGATTTTTTTTTTTTTTTTTCTTCTTAGGAATTAAATAGAGCATGAGTAATTATTTTCTACTTTTTCAAGATGCACTAATTGATCCAGACATTTAGTACATGTTTTCTTCAAGCCACCTGGAATTAATATTTTTCACCTTTCAGGACTAGAGCCCGAGTTAAAAGACAGAATCCAGAAAAGAGGATCTAACATGATTATGATGAGTCTCTTTGGCACTCAAATTCTATTGAATACAGATTTTGAATTTAGGAGCAGACCTGTGAATAACTCTGATATCTTTCTTGGTGTGCCAAAGACTAATTCTCAGGAGTTTATATGTAGGTTAAGTAGGGAGTATTGCAGCTCTTTCACAACAAGAAAATAGTAAAATGCCTGGCAGGAATTCCAGCCCTTTTCTCACATTCAGATTTCCAGGGTCTGGAAACTGAACATTGATGTAATAAATTGTTATTGCAGGAGATCCTGGATCCCAGTGCACATCCAGGAGCTTCCTCTGCTATAGTTACAGTGGAGGATCTGGTGCACTTCTGTGGAACAGGCTGAGGCTTTACAGTATTTATTATTAATTTATTAAACTCCTAATTTTCCTCCTAACCTTGTGCTCTGCAAAGCTCCTGAAGCACATCCCCCCTATAAACTCCTTTCCTGTCACTGCCTGTGCTGCTTCACTGGGAGGCTTGGTGAGGATGTGGGGGATGTGTTCCTTTCCTTATGAAGGAAGTTTCACTGTAGGTGGGAAAAATGGCAACCAGAATTTAAAAATTGAGAGAAAACACTTAAAATTAACTTATAGTACTTGGGGGTGTTTGTTGATGAGAAGCTCAGTGACCCAGCACTGTGCACTGGCAGCCCAGAAATCCAGCTGTGTCCTGGGCTCCTTCCAAAACCCTGTGGGCAGCAGGGAAGGAGGATTCTGACATGGACCTGCTGAAGTGAGTCCAGAGAAGGCTGCAAAAATGATCAGGGGACTTGGAACCCCTCTCCTGTGAATACAGATGTAGAAAGCTGGGATGGCTCCAGGGAGACCTTAAAGCCCCTTCCAGTGCCTAACGAGGCTCCAGGAGAGATGGAGAAGGACTTTTGGGAAGGGTATGTAGTGACAGGACAAGGGGGAATGGCTTCAAACTAAAGAACAGCAGGTTTGGATCAGATATTAAGAAAAAATTCTTCACTGGGAGAGGGGTGAGGCCCTGGCACAGAGAAACTGTGGCTGCCCCATTCCTGGAAGTGTCCAAGACCAGGCTGGATGGGGCTTGGAGCAATCTGGGAGAGTGGAAGGTGTCCCTGCCCATGACTGGGTGCTGGAATGTGATGATCTTCCAGGTCCTTCCCAGCCCAATCCATTCTGTCTTTTATTCTGTAGCAGCAGCAAAACACTCTGTGACAGGAGAGACTCGTGAATCAAATAAATTGTTAAATATCCTTCATTGGTACCTGATGGGAAGGACTAGGGAACTGTGATCCCAAAGACCATTGTTTGTTTGCTCTAAAAGTGCTTCCTGCAGCTGCTAACTCATTGCTTCATATGGACAAAGTTTGGGAATAAGTTTGGAAGAGGAAAGAGAAGAGGCATTCTGATGCAAATTTCCATGAATTCAATAGCTGACTTAGCACAAAAATGTCATTTGGAATCTTTCTTGGATTCTGAAAGCATTGGAATGCTTTGCAGGTAAAGCAACAGTTGCTTAGTTTTGGCTTGGTTACAGTCTGTAATAAAAAGTGCTTATCTGAGGGATCTGTGTGGTAGATGTGTGAATGAAATAATGCTACTTCTTGGAAGGAATAGAATCTAAGAATTTGAATTTGAAAGCCCTATAATTGCTTTGCCCACTGGAGATTTCAAATTAAAACATTTATGTGCGTTGTTTTTCTTATTTGCTGTTTTTTCTCTTAGATACTTTTGGTATTAGGTTTCAGTCTGAATGTTTGTATAAAACCAAAGTAGGACTTTATTTCTTCTCTATGTATAAAGTCAGAGCATCTGTCAGTGGCAGAGGGTGAGCTGATTCCACCAGCTCTGAGTCAGGAGAACATGCCAATCTTTGAGGAACATTTCAAGGTCCAGCTCCTCAGACCTCAGATCTGAACCTTTCTTTCTACTGACAAGTGTATTTCAGGGACTTTGTGCTCATATTTTTGTTTATATTTGAATGGCTTTACAATGCATGTATTTTATTATTTTTTAATGATGTTGTAGGACTGATCTACTTTCCATGTTCTTTTTTTTGGTACTTTCAGGAAGTGACACTGGCATTGGACATGCACTGGCTAAATACCTGGACAGCTTGGGTTTTGTTGTGTTTGCTGGGGTTTTGAACAAGGATGGGCCTGGCGCTGAGGAGCTGCGGCGCTCCTGCTCCCAGAGACTCTCTGTCCTGCAGCTGGACATCACCAACACCACCCAGGTCAAGGAGGCCTATCTGGCAGTCTCAGAGAAGGTGCAAAATGCAGGTAACAGCTTTTTTCTCCCCTCTTTGCAAGGGAAGTCCTGATGCAGCAGCTCAGCAGGTGAATCTCTTCACTGCTGGCTGCACCACTTAGGTGTGTAGGACATTTCCAGGGTAAAGCTTTGAGCAGTCAGGGTGTTTCCATCCATGACTTCTGTTTTCTGGGATATGGGAGCATGGTAGTGACTGGTCAAGGAGTGGGGAATGTGCAGCTGCAGATCATCTCTGCTTTGGTCTGGAGTGTCCACCCAGCTCACAGGTGTGATCCTTACGGAGTTGCTTCCCTGCTCTGCTGCAGCCTTGTGCTTTCTCCTCTTCCCAGGACTCTGGGGTGTCGTGAACAACGCAGGAATCCTGGGCTTCCCTGCTGATGGGGAGCTGCTGCCCATGAGCACCTACAGGCACTGCATGGAGGTGAATTTCTTTGGGGCTGTGGAGGTGTCCAAGACCTTCTTGCCATTGCTCCGGAGATCGCAGGGGAGGCTGGTGAACATGTCCAGCATGGCAGGTGAGCTGAGCTAAAACACCAAATAAAGTCCTGGAGCAAATTCCAGGGAAAGTGTCAGTTAGCCTGAGCTGTCAGTACACCCAGGGAATAAATGTCAAGGTGATTAATCCAGGTTTTCTTTTCATTTGGGACACTACTCCCAGAAAAGGGCCCTAAAGGAAGAGTTTAATGTGGCTAAAAATATGCTATGGTAAAAACCCCAGGAAAATTCAGATCTTGTGTTCTAAATGCCATGAGTGATAACTTTGTGAGCTTCCATAAACACAGGTGGTACATCACAGGTATTTCTATAATGTGTTCAGGCTGAAGTCTGTGACCACCTCTGTTTATGATATCTGCTGATAACTTAGGAGCTGGAGGTTTATAGTTCTTTAAAAATATTTTGGATGTCTTAGAAATACTTAGGCCTTACTTACTAGCAAAGTAGTATTTTTCCATGAAAAAAAAATCCAAAACCTTCTTAAAAATTAACATATGCATTCCATTTCTTTCCCAACAAATTTTACTTTACGTATATGTGCATGTCTTTATAACATGACCTTCTGTTTTAGGAGGACAGCTGGGATGCTAAGATGTAGGAGCTAATGTAATACAGTAATGCAGTATCTGGTAGCCAACAGCTGAGGAGCAAGAATGCTCCTTTGAAAATGAGACCTCCTAGAAGGAGGAGGTCATGCTGCTGGAAAGTATTTTGGGCCAAGATCTCTTAGGGATTTGCTGTGTGAAGTCCTTCCCATGTTTTCCTTTGCCCTTCTGCATAGCTGAAGTCCCCCTTGAATCCTGCTCCATTGCTGGGGTGACTTGTGAGGGTGTTACCCAGTGTTCCCCTTGTGCTGAGGATGTGGCTGCAGTCTGGCTCTGGCACTGATTTCTCTTTATAATCCCAGATATGCTCTGTATTGGCATGTCTGTGTTCATGGTTCATTGCTGACACTCTGGGAAATCAGGACTGAGTTATCAGAGAACCTTTCTGCTGCTGCTCTGAGGCCAGGCCCCTGTTTCCTCTGTGCACCCAAAGTGAAGCTCTCAACTGTGGGTGTTTTGGGGCAGATGTCTTAATTCCTGGTGAAAATCCCTGAACTGCCTTGAAGGATAAATGCATTTATCCCTGTGCTGGGTAGTTTGCCCTCACAGGAGCTGATAGTGACCTTGCTTAAACTCCAGCTGTCTGCAGAGATGTTGCACACAGGCTGCTTTGGGTGAAGAGTTTCCTCTTAAGGCAGGGTCTGGGGGTCCTTTGGTAAAACATTAGTGAAGTTAGTGAGGTCTCATTGTGCTGAATCTATTCCTGTCTGTGTAGGGCTCATTTAACTGGGCTCAGGTTAGCCTGACCTGAGAGGGGAAAGTATGTGATTCAATTGGCTTAAACCAATCCAGCTTATTCAGATACATACAGAAGAATAATTAACATATAATTGGCCTGACTTCTGCAAGGGAATGGCTCTGTGTAAACAGCTCCTGTGATACCTTGGTCATCTCAGTAAAATACCCAGTAGCACCAGTGGCTTCCCTGAAAACTCCCCTATATCTGGGATATTTTCCTTTAAAACACTCAAGCACGTGGAGCTGAATGTGTGGCATGTGAAGGAGAGGCAGGATGTGCCCAACTGCCCCTGCAGGCAGGAGGAGGAGGGATGTGCCTCAAGGAATGGATTGTCCATCCTGTTCCCTGCTCCCAGCCTGTGGTGGCTGTGATGATCTTAAACCTGTGTGGTGATAACACCAACCCTGTGGGTGAAGTGGGAGGGCTGAAGAAGAAGAAGATGCTCAAATCAAAGCATGTTTGCTATTTTTCTAGCTGAAGAAGTGACAATCTGCCAGTTTTTGGGACAGAGGAAATCTCTGCATTTAGAAGATAGTTTTTCTGGAAGCTTGTTTTTGTAAATGTACTGGGTGTTCTCTTAGCTTTCCCATCTGTGCAAATGTTTCTGGGATTGAAAAAGAAGGGATATAACCATAGGCAGGGGATCTGCTTCTGTGCTGGGTGTCAGGGAGTCCAGTCACTCATGAGGTGTGATTCCAGCTTTGGTTTGTCCCTAGAGGTTTTCCCCAATCTTGCATTATTTTCTCTGGTCTTTCTGGAAAGAATGGGAAAGAAATTTGGCTTTATAAAGCTACAATTGAGATTATTTACCCTGTTCTAACTGTGGCTTATTGTAGGGACTTGAAATTTGTGTTACAGTGGCAAGTGCAGGAGTATAAAACTACTGCTTCACTATTTATATGAACTAAAACATTGTGTTTCTCAAATCAACAGTCATAACTTTCAGCAGTTTTTACCCTTAAATGCTGTCCAGTTTATTTTTTTCTGCCCTACAAGGTGTCTTACCAGGTATTACTGAGCAAAACTGCTGTAAGCAACTGTTCATTTACAACTTTCACTCTTAACCTCTAGCAAGAAATTATTCCCTCACTGACTTGTCTTTAACCTCAGCGAGAGAGGCATAATTTTGGTTGTGCTATAATCTCCCTCCTAAATAATGAAAATAAAGGCTGGGAAGAGCCACTGTCGAGGTTTATCAGGTTTCTATTGCTCCTGCAGGAGGCATTCCACTACCGAGGTACGCTGCATACGGGGCATCCAAAGCAGCTCTGTCCATGTTTTCTGGAGTAATGAGGCAAGAGCTTTCCAAATGGGGCATTAAAGTCATGGCAATTCATCCATCAGGCTTCAGAACAGGTTGGTGTTTGACATTTCGGGTTGTTCTTTCTGCCTCTCCTCTTCCCTTGCAGTTCAGTAGCCTCAAACTGAGTGATTCTCAGGACATCACTCACCCCGAGTGATTCTCAGGGGTTGGACTTTTTTACCCATTCTTTATGTGGGTTATGGAAGTGAAGTTCAGTGTCTTTTGGGAGAGATGCTGCCTCCAGCTCTGCACACTGCCTGCCTCCCCTGTCCTGGGCAGAGCTGTCTCTGCTTTGAGGCAGGGCAGCATTCAGGCAGTCGGTGCCTTCCCTTTGCTGGGGGTGACAAACAGAGCAGCATTGTGTGGCCAGTGAGTGCTATGGCTCACTTGTCCTGCCTGGGAGCTTCAGGTCCCCCATCACTCCTCCCTCCCTCAGCATCAGAGCCCTCTTTATTGAGCTGCTCTGTCTTGCATGGCAGTGTCTGCAGCAATACCTGTCATCCTGCTTGCTTGCTGTCAGTGTCCTCTGATCTTTCCTCTCCACTCCTTCCCCATGTGCTCTTGCTGCTTTCTGGTCCAAATTCTCCTCCTCCTTCCACTGTGGACTTTTTGCAGAGCTTGTCCGGGTTCCAGACTTGTCTCTCCTCACTGCACCCCATGCCTGCCCAGAGCATTTTTAATGTCATTGTAAATGAAGTTGGTCTTTTTCATAAAATGCTATTTCCCTGAATGCTTCCCTTCCTGGGAAAGGGCCCTGTGAGGCTCTGGGCTCTGACAGCTTTTTGTAGTTAATGGAACCTGCCTGAGGCTTCACCTTCAGGGCCCTGCTCAAATTTTCTCAGGTTTATGGGTAAAATTGAGTCCTGGGATTCGAGATTTAAATATTTATTAAAAGATTTTTCTTTATTTGCAATGCTTAATTTTTGATAGTTGAGCAATTATTCCATTGGAGAAGCCTCTGCTTTCATTCCTGCATTATGCAGATAGGGTGGACAAGTCGAAAAAATTATGGTTCTAAATCTGTCCTAATAGAAGGCTAATCCTTCAGGAAGCTAGTTATTGAAATACTAATGTCTCCTGTGAAAGGGCAGCTTAGCACTTGGCCAACCCAAGTGAATCATCTTAGTCTGCCTGTCTGTCCTCAGTTGTTTATAATAAATACTGAGTGGGAACCTCCACAAAATGAATCGGGTCAGAATGGCAAAGTGAAGAGGAGGGGGAAAGAAAAAAATGCTGATTTGACTGTGAGAGAGCATTTTTAGGTAGAGCAGGGAGCCAAACGGGGCATGAACTTTGTGCTTTTTGTGTAGCACGATGTACTCGTGCTCTTCGTCCTCTTCCAGCTCACAGCACTGGCTGCTGACCTGCCGTGGTGTTTGCCCTTCACTGACCCAGTTCAGATCAACTCTGACTATTAATTACAGATCTATTTTTTAAAAAATCCAGCCCCAAACTCGCTATGCTGTGATGTTGCCACTGCAGGTATCGAAGGCACGGCTGAGCAGTGGGATAAGCAAGAGAAGGAGCTGCTGGAGAACCTCCCTGCAGACACCAGGCAGGCCTATGGAGAGGAATATCTGCTGGGGCTGAGGAATTACCTCCTCCACCTGCCCTCCCAGTGTGCCCCTGACCTGTCCCCCGTGCTGGGTGCTGTCCTGCATGCTCTGCTGGCCAGGACACCCCGGGGCCTCTACACCCCTGGCAAGGGAGCCTACGTCCCCCTCTGCATCTTCTGCTGCTTCCCCCTCTGGTTCTACGACTTCTTCATCGGTAAGATGCTGAGGGCTGGCTCTGCTCCAAGGGAGCTGAGAACTTCAGGAGGGGAAGGTGAGCACCTCTGAGGTGTCCACTGGTGTTTGTCTCGCTGGATGAGGCAGCTGGGAAGAACTCTGTACAGACACTGCTACCTTATTGTGCTGTCTTTGTTAAAGTTGCATCGACACTGCCTTGCAAAGAGGGAGAACTTTGTGTTGAGAGTAATGTTTGGGAAAAGCAGTGGATAAGCATAAATAGAAAGCTATTCCCAGGTGGGGCTTTTTTGAGGAATATCAGTGTTTTTCTGTTGTCTTTGTATTCTGCTTTCTGTGTAAGGTACCTCATGAAATTATGTAGTTCCTGCCTGCTTCTAAAGGCATCACCAACAGAGAGATGCAGAACGTGTTTTGTTAAATTTAAACAAAAACCCCTAGAGAGTCACCAACCTTAAATCTTGTAAGAAGTTAAATATGTTCCTATTATTGAAGAGACTTAGAACTCTTTTTTTAAGAAGTCTTAGAAAAAGAAGTCTTCTTCTCTACAGCTTCAGCCTAATGTGTTTGGGGTCTGGTGTTTTTGTTCTGTTGCACCTGAGAAAATGATTTTTGCCCCATTTTCCCCCCAGGTTTTGTAATGTATAGTTTTAAAATTTGTAATGTGTTCTCTTTGCTAGAATAAGCAACATAAATTAGTTGTTGGGGGGAGGGAGAAATTAATGCAAACAGATCAAGATATTTATAAAGAGATAAACAATTTCCTTCCTACGGTAATAAAAACAGTCATACTGGGTGTATCAGCTGCTAATTTGATCTGTCTGGGTCATTCTGTGCATTGCCTGTATATCTCTGTGCTTATCTAGTTGTTAGTAAACTCTGATGTCACTTCTGCTTTTTGTACAGTTTCTTACTCAAGCCTGGGTTTACAAAGAATTCATGTTTTTGCCCACTTCTGCTACCTTCTTGTGTCTCCCTCTGCTTTGGGGGAGTTAATGCTCACTCTTCTAAGATCAATCAATCTTCATGTGGCTTTGCTGGAGTCCAGTGTCCAACCTCTGATAGATTTGGGTCACTCCCCTTCCCTAATTTCATTCCAGGAGCACAAGGTGCCCTCCCTGGTGCCCCACACCATAAACTCCTTGCCAATGGCAAGTGGTTGAATAACTCACCTGTGTTTTTCCTAACTTATTCCCTTTTTGCATTGTCTGTCACATCCTTGGGCTTTGAAAGGCTGTGATATTTTGAAAGAAATCCTCATCCCCCTGAGCCCCATGGTTTGGCCATGTGTCCTGTCTTTGACAATATGCATTTCTTTTCCAGTGATGAAAAACTAAAAGTGATCACATTCTGAACCTTAAATGTAGACACACTTTTTTTCCTTTCCTTTCTGAGCAACTTCCAACTCTTCTGTCATAATCCTACTTGTGTGATGTGCTCTTGCACCCAACTGCACAAAATCACTATTTAATTTGTAACTATGGTATTTATTCCATCAGTGTCCTGTGTCTGTTACATCAGTGCAGGACTCCTGTAAATGCACAGAGGGTGCTCAAAGAGCTCTGACCATCATCTGAATCTGTGCTCCAGTGGGGAACCCTCCTGTCCTGTACACTTTGTCACAATAGCTGCTTTTGCTACTGAGCTTTGTCACCTGGTGGGTTTATATCAGTGCCCTGCTTGCAGACTTCTGCTTTCCTTGGAGGAAGTGTACTCAACGTTTGGAACTCAGGAAATCTGAGACTATTTTTCTCTTTCTGTCTCTCCCAATTTCTTCCTTTATCTAGTTCCCTCATTTTCTATGTGTCAGCAAGAATGTGTAATAAAAAAAATACGATATTTAGTAACCAGATGGTTGTGGCTCTTTGTCCTGTCTCACCCTTTGTGCTTTTTGGGGACCAGTGCTACATCCCTCCCCTTGTTCCTGAGAGCTATGGGTGGGGAGCCTTTCCAGGGAGGAGGGTCAGATGGCAGCTGATGCCCTGTTTTGGGCAGGATGTGATCCCAGCTGGAAGGGAAGGTGAGTGTGGAGCTGGGTGCAGCCTGTGAGTCCTGGCTGCCTCCAGGGTGAGGCAGCTCTGCCAGGGAGCCTATCTCCATCTCCACCTGGATGGAGGGGGCTGTTTTTCCTTTTTCCCTTCACGCCCAATTTGGGTGTAAATTCTGTGGGCTGGAATTTTGCCCTCAGGCACACTATACAACCCAAATTTGTCTTAGCAGTCAGTCAGCTGCTTTGCCTAGCAATCTCCATAACAATCTTTAATTGTTGCTTTGTTATTTGGCTGTGGTTATAAAACGTAATTTTTTTTTCTCCCCTTGACTTTCCTAATAGGATTATTATCTTCCACATTGCAGACATATTAAAGTAGGCATTTACTTGGAAGTTTTGGCTTCATTTTATTTTTTTAAACTTTTATATCCCAGGAAATTTTTGTTTTTAATAGTCATTATATGTTTCTTCACCTAACTACAAAGATATTTCAGCAGGTCTCTAATAATTGCAATATCAAAGATTGTTATTGTTTTGTTCCTACAGGGATCTTACGTTGTGTTTTAAAGATAATTCTGTTGTAACACATTATTGAATCATGTGTCACTTAATGGGCTGTAGTATTAGAAGTAAATTTCCTTTGCTAATGGCTTGCATTGCAAATAATCCCAATTGTGAGAGAGGCAGAACTGCAGAATAAATTGTAGGTGTTTGTGGCCAACAAGCCCACGTGGATATTAGTGCTGGCTCAGGCTCTCCAGGTCTGGCTGTTATGGTCCTTTGCTTCCCATAAAGGCTGGTCTGATACAAAGATATTTGGGGAGTGGGAAGAGAGGATGTTGAGTTCTAGAAGTGGAAATCGTTGTACTAAAACCCCCAAACTAATTATTGTGATTTGGGCCTATTTTTTAAAAAAATGCACACGGTGTGAGGGAAAGCATTGGAAAGAATGGAATGGAAGAAATTGGCTGTGGTCCTAAAAACAGGATGATAAATAATAGTCTAAAACATCACTTAATGCCCCACAGTAACCAAGAGTGTATATATTGCAACCACATGTGTAGAGAAAAAAGAGGTTATAAACTGTGGCAATCATGATTAAAAGGCAGGTTTTATACACATGCCTCTGATCCAGCCTCTGGAATGAAGTTTGTGACCAAGAAGTAAATGCTGTTGGATGCTTTTTACAAAGGAATTCCTGGCTGGTGTGCTGGGGTCCCACTCCCCTGCTCTGCCTTCATTGCTCTGGCTGCCCCAAGTTCCTCCTTCAAATGAGGAACTGATTTGAAGATTTGGGGAGACAGAAGGTGAGTTACAAAGCCATTTGTTTTTACAGCTTCTTTTACTCTGGCTCCATTTCCCCTCTCTCTGGGGCCCCTGATGACAGCCCTGGCTGATGTATGCCTTCATCATTGCAGCTTGGGGAAGAGGGGTAAAATATTGTGCATTTTTGTGATTGTGTGTCACTGCCAGGCTGAGATGGGGAAGTTTTGGTGGCCACTTGCCAAAGGACCAACCCTGCATTTCATGGAGTGTTCCTGTGTGGGACTGCCCGTGTGGCTGGAGGTAAGGACAAGGAGAGTTTAAAGTGTGCTCAAACGAGAGCTCTGACAGGGGGGTTTGGGTTGGATGGAGGAGGTGATGTAGGAGAATGGGGAGCTCCAGGCCACTGAGTGTTATGGACTCGTGCAGGGACAAGGATTAATCCTAAAACTGCCTTCAAGCTCTGCAGGAGGTTGGTCAGACCCATTTTTCACTGGGAGGGGCTAAAAACAGCAGTGGGGAGAAAGGTAAAAGTCACTTTGTCTAATTGAATGAGCATGAACAGAAATGTCATTATTTCTAAAGTGTTTCAGATTTTGCCAGTTTGAGTCCTTGCTGTCTTCAGAAAAGAGGGAATCATTTCCATATTCCTCTGGCATGTGTGAAGGGGTGTTTGTTTTTTTTTGTTTATAGTTGCATATGAAAAGTTTTTAAAATTTTTGTATGTATTTTTTGTTTCAAAGGGATGCTTCCAGGGAGCTTTCAGGCCTCTGTGATGTCAAAACACTCTGGTTTTGCTGTAAATTTACTTGCCTGGGCACAGCATTGCAGAGGTAGAACCAAAATGGGTCACATTTCATTTGCTGGAAGCCAAGAGTCCACATGTAGCCATCAGCACCCATCTGGGCACCAATCATATTTACAGCATGTTTGGGATAAATGTGTGAGTTTTGATATTTGTCCTAAAGAGACTGATTCTGTGATCTTTTCTGGGTCACAGTGCTGTCTGTTTTACCCTGTTTAAGTCTGTGTTTTGAAAGCCAACTGGATTCCTAAAATGATGCAACCCTCCAGGGCATTGTGCATCAGAGTCATCATATTTCTAGGAACGCTCAGAGAAATTAATTTGAAGTCCAATTCATGCAGGCTTCAAAGGAAGAAAGGTTCAAACAAAAAATCTTGGCACTTGTGAGGAAATTGGGTGGGGAATATTTTTTTGTTTTTGTTGTCCCAAAATTCTGAGGATACATAAATGGAAAGTATTGCCACTGCCAGGAAACACCCTGCACAAATGCATCCTGGGGTGCAATCATTCCTGGCAGGATCTGTCAGGGCTCCCTGGAATGCAGACACCATCGAGGCAGGATTTCAATAGCCAATGCTTTTGTCAGTCAAGCTGAACATCAGAGCAGTTGCTGTTCAATTATAGATGAATTCTGGCAACCTTGAGGCAGTGGGCTTTTACCAGAGCAAGAGAGGTAATTGCTTTTACTTTTAAAGCATGACCAAACCATAAATCAAGAATCACTGATATCTCATGAAAGAAGACAAGCTTTAAATCCCTTTAATAGGATAAATGGGTTTTAAGCATGTTTTACAGGTCATCGTAACCTAAGCTAATGAATCTGATTTTAACAACCTGTATGAAAGCAATTACAGAGATATAAACAGTCTCCACAGGTTTCATGCCTGGAATATGCAGGTTAAATGATCCAAGTTTATATCCCTGTTCATGTTGTTGCCTGTAGCTCTGGAAAGAGCACTGAACAAGCTGAAAACTAATCCTGGGAGCTAAGAATTTGGATCTCAGCATCTGGCACGAGTGAGAAAAGAAGGGGCAGCTCAGTGGTCAAAGGATGGCTCTCAAATCCTGGTGGGCTTTGCTACCACTCTACTAAATCAGGAGAGGTCTGGAGGGGCAGAGTGCTGCTCTTTCCACAGAGCCTGTCAGAAGTGACCTGTTATTAGATTGTTTTTCTTCTATGAGCTGTACATTCTGGCCATGTTTCCCTGATTTGGGACTTGCCCCAACATATCCAAGGATGCGTTTCAAAATAAGAGCCAGAATATGAAGCAAAGGTCAAGGGGTGTGAGGATGAAAGATATAAAGAAAATAAAATGGTAGTGACTGGTATAAAGGGAAGGAAGGAAGAAGGATGGTTCTCAGGAAATAGGTTTGGGCAGATTCAGCTGCAGTGACATGTCACACTCTAGGTCAGGTTGACCTTACCCACTGTCTTCCACCACCTCCTTCAACACCTGACTTTTTAAAGTGTCATTTAAGAGGCTGTGGCCTGTGATAAATTTATTTACTTTGAAGTCTTACATTGCTTGGTCTTGTAGCATCCCATCCCACGAAGAAAGAGGACAAGGGGTGTTGTGCTGAGGACAGGGGTGGATGCTCCAAGCTTGACCTGCTTTGTGTGGTAATGGGAGACACAAGTCTTGGATTTCCACATCCTGTGAAAGGGGAGATGCTGCTGAAGCATTGCAGTCCCACACTCAGCCCACACAAGCCTGGCAGTGCTGACTTCTCTGCTCTCCTTTGGGGGAAAGAATATCACAGTGTACTTGGTTTCATAATGGAAAAAGAGAAACTTTTGGCCTTTAGCCATAGTAATTCACATGTCAGCTATCTGTGAGAGAAGGCACTGCCGTCTGTCTGTCTGTCTGTCTGTCTGTCTGTCTGTCTGTCTGGGCTTCCTGTGGGCTTGCACTGTCAGCAGCCAGTGCTGACACCAATCCACTGGGATGTGTGGAAATCTCTGCTGTGTGCATGACACAGCCAACAAAGCCCCCAGGATGATGTGTCAGGGAATGGCCCCAGGGTGATTTAATCCCCTGCTGTGTGGGCAAGTCCTATCTTTTTAGACAAAGGGTTGGGAATCAGGGTTATGGCTTCTGTGTATCTCAGAAAGCATCTTTCTGCCTTTAGTTTTTCAGAAAAAATTAATAGAATCACAGAATGGTTTAGGTCAGAAAGGATCTTTAAAGCTCATCTCCTTCCACCCTCTGCCATGAGCAGGGACAGCTTCCACTAAACCAGGTTTCTCTGAGCCCCATCCAACCTGGAATAAGCGTCCACAACTTCTCTGGACAACCTGCTCCACTCACTGCCTGAAGACCAAAATCCTAAAGGACTAATTTAATTAAAAATATGAACTGGGGAAAGCAGAGCAAACAGTCTTAATTAACAGTGTTCTAATGTATAGACAGCAATGTAATCATGTTGCTTGGCATAGATGAATTAAGGGAGTGATAAGCTTTAAAAGCTTAGCATTTCTGAAAATGTTTTATCATGTAGAAATGTGTTAGAAGTTCATGTTGGCAGCTGGCTGTTTCATAGTGTGATTTGAATTTTATGTTCATGCAATAGTATAGTGTGGTTTATATAAATGTATTGCCTTAGAGCAGGAAGAACTGCTCTCAAAGGTTAAGAAACCCCAATCAACCAACCAAAAACCCACAAAAACATCCCCAAGACGGGATGCACTCATCAGCAGTGACTTTGGGCCATGCCATTCCTCCCTCTGCACTCTGCAGATGTCCTTAAGGGTAGGGAAAGGCTAGCTGAGATATTAAACAAAGACTGATGCTAAAAACAAGAAGATAAATGATTGTGCTCAGCCCACGGGTTTAACATATGGTGTGGAGAGGCAAATGGGACGTGGTGACAGACCCACGTGCCCTGTAATGGATGGTGGTGCTCAAGGGGAGCTGCACAACAGCCCAGCTCCACTGGATCTGGGCACCAGGGAGGAAAGGGTGCCTCAGCTTGAATGAGGGCAACGTGATGGATGTGCCATGCAGCAGCTAGAGCTTAAAGCTGGAATCTGTCAAGGTGGTTTTGTGCAAAGGAGATGCAGGCACTCCTGGCCTGGGAGGGGCTGTGTCCTTGCTGGTGCTGAGGTGCAGGGCCTGAGTGAAGTGGATTTTTTTGGTTTTGTTTGTGTTGTTGGTTGATTTAAAGCCTCTTGAAAGAATTTTTAAGCGTCACATTGCTTAAAAATCATTACTTAAAATCATTACTTAAAAATCATTATCATTACTATGTGAAGAAGGAAGGAATTATGGGCTTTCACCCTAATGCTGAGACTGTTAACTGTAGGATGTGATGCTTGCACCCCACTGTCTGTCTTTTATGGGATTAATGGCTGAAAATACAAATCTTTGTGGCTGCAAGGAAAAGCTTAGGGTTTCCTGACTGGGTGAGCTGAGAGGCAGCTCTTAAAACCTTTTGCATACCTTACTCCAAAAAATATCCAGTGCCCTCAGAAAATAGTCCCAATCATTTTGAGGGAATTAGCTTAGAAAAACACAATTCCTCTGAAAGGGTTAATCTTCCCCATGAAGTTTGCACAGCCTCCTGGTCTCCACTGAGTGTAGGCCCTGTTTTTGGTTTTCTCCTGTTACTCCATAGTGCTTGCTCAGCCCAGAGGACACTCAATCCTGGCAGTCGTGTCCCTGGGTGAGGAGGGGAAACAGGGCTGATGGAAAAGGGTTTGCCTGTGGTTCCCATCTGATGGTCTCATGCTACTGAGATCACTTTTGCCCCCACAGAAACTGGTTCCTCAAAGCTGCTGCTTGGTCTTGATTTGGGTTGGTTGTGAAGAACCCTTGTTCCTGTGCTGCTCAGCCTGCAGCTGTACATCTTGTTGAAGCAGGATTACCATGAAGAACACGGAGGGACAGCCACTGTGAGGCTGATCCTGGCTCCAACCCAGCCTGTGGCAGCACTGAGGGGCCTGGCAGGATCCTACCTGGGTGTGTGAAACACCTTCACAGGCCTTTCTCTTTCCAGAGTGACACCAGTGCTGTTTGCACAAGCAGGGCAGCACCTGCAGTCAGAGCAGTGTTAGAGCTGCCTCCATCTGAGTGCATTTATGGCTGGGAGTGGAGTCACTGGGGATGGAGACAAATGCTGGCATCCCTCTGGGGAACAGGCAGTCATTTTACATGCAGTAGTTTGTTCCTGGCACACACACAGCTTGGCAGGAATGCTGCCAGAGCACCAGCAATGCCTACAGGATGGCCAGGGCAGCACCCCACACATGCTGCTATTGCAGGAGGCCCTGGACCTAAAGCAAATGCTTCCATGGAGAACTGGAAGCTTTTCAGGCTTGGTTTCCTTAAACTTTTGAAGCCCTATTGTAGCTTGGGCTGTTCCTGGTTCTTAATGGATGTTTCTACATCTAACAAATTCCTGGTGCAGTAATTAGTTCTTCAATACCAAAGCATTTCCTTGTCTTAATTTTATATACTAATGAGCTGGGATTCCCCACGGGTTGTCTCACAAGCTGTTTCAGCATCAGAGAATTTCTCTGTGCCAAATATCACTGGTATCTTCTGTGAAGAAGGAGTTTCTGTGACCCCTCTGTGCCATTAAGCTGGTTGCTCTCTGCCTGTGTCAAGGGTGACTTTGACGATCCAATTTATTCCAGACAGCAGAGCTGCTCACTGATCTTTCCCATGAGCAGCTTTGCAGCTTTCTACTCACTTCCATCCTCAGCCAGCTGAAGCTTCTCTTTCCCCTTGGTCTGATTTATTCAGCAGCTTCAGTGTGACTTGGCACCAGCAATAAAATTAAGTGTTGCTGGGACACAACTCATCTCTTGTGAGCAATATTTGTAGGAATGCTGCTGGCACCTCTGTGCCAGTGCTCACAGGGACTTGGGGGTAGCATTCATTGGTGAAATCCCTCTTTCCCTAAAATCCAGACAGCAGAACATGCTACTGCCTGCTCTGCTGCAACCGCTCAGAAAACTGCTCAGACAGCAGTCAGAGGCTGTGTCTCTCTGCCAGCATATTAACGAGACAATTGACTGCACTTTGCTAAATATTTACAGCATATTTACACCTGAATTTGAGCAACGAATCCTCTCACCTACAGAGATGCTCTAGGCTGTGAGGAATGATGCAACATACTGAAAAGAAATAATCCCAAGAATCCCTAAAAGTCGTGCCAGTTCTATCCAACAAACGAATCTCCTCTTGCTGTTGAGCTGTGGTCTCCTTAACTCCAACAAAGTAACTGTTGTAAGATTTATCAGGGAGACAAGCAGACGATTTAGCTGTATTTCTGTGGTAGATGAAGAGGAAAATCAGGCTGGCGTGGAGTGGAGGTAGCACCTGGAGAATCTGAAGGAAAGCAGGGATTTCCATGGCTGAGCAGCATCTGCTGAGATGGAGGTTTTGAGGATGTGTCATTTTGATGTGTGCTGCCAAGAGGGGCAGGTGGAACAGTGCTGTCTCTCAATGACAGAGGTGAAAATGATAAGAAGCAAGGCAATGGTGTGTTGTGAGGTGCCAGCAGGAGCAGGTAATGAGCCATCCTGAGTGCCAGGCACAGGGAATTTGGAGTTGGCTGCAGGACATCTCCCACCAAACCCAACGCTGCCTTCCCGAGGTGTCAGGTCTGCTGAGCACAACCCATGTAGGCAGGGGGGCACCAGAGGCTTCTCTTGGCAATAATGCACTGCTCTCAGCCCAGACTGGTTCTTACTGGTGCAGTAGCCTTATAGCTCTAGAAAACAGAGGAAGGACTCTGGATCTGGCAACTTTGAGATTGTGTACTTTGTGTATTTTGCAGAAAGTTTTTGCTGCTTTTAGAAAAACACCATTGCCCGCCCTTACCTTTTTGGACTGAACACGTGGCCAGTTGCTGTTGTTACAGAGATGGATCTGCAGGAGGTAATTCCCACTGTTTGCAATGAACAAGTCTGGGCTGCATTTTCTTATTAAAAAAATTACGTTTGTGCATTCCATCAAAGTAAACCTAGTGATAGAAGCAGTGGGAGCCAATCTGAATTTATTGAGGAGGTAGTTTGCAATAAAGAGCACAGTACACACTGTCCCAGCCTAGAGCCTTAATTACTTTGAACAGCAACTAACTGCAAGTTTTCCTCCCAGGTTAAGGAAAGAGAAGTGCCAACCATTTAACCTCCTTGCAGACACAGTGTGCCCTTCTTTAGCTAAATGCACAGAGCTGAGGAATCTCATATTCTCATTCTGAGTAAATGCTTACTGCCAGGAATATGCAGAGTGAGATTCACAGGATGTTCTCATTAAAATCTAGGTCCTTGTAAAGAGCAAAAGCCAAGAGGGAAAAAAAATACAGGGCTTGAATTTACAAATGAAATCATATTTCATGCACAATTAAGAAGAAATTGTGACATCTTCCCAGGCATGGGAAGCACTGCAGTTTGATGCAGATGCAGCTGGCTGTCCAGGGCCTTGCCAGGGCTCCCTGCTTGTTTATCCTAAGCAAAAAGCATTCCAAGGGGAGGAAGCCAAGCCCCAACACCAGCAGTCTTTTCTTGTGGTCGTCTATGTTGAATTGGAAAGCGTGAAAGGTTCGGAGCCCATCAGCCCCTTACCAGGACTTAAGTCTTTTTTTTGTAGTGTCTGAATAAGTAACACAGGTAGGAATTAAAACAAAACATGAAGAAATGAGAACAACTGTCTCAGCTTACTGCACTAAAACTGAACTGGAGAGAACTCTCTCCTTCTCACCTATCCTCTCCTGACAGTGGGCTCTGTTTCTTTCTTTGTGCCCATGATGCTCCTCAGGCTGTATCTGGTGGAGGTTCCTATCAGACAGCATTAATTACAGTGCACCTCTCCCTCCAGAGCCCTTACACTTTTCTCTTGGGTCCATCTAGGCAGAATCAATTTTTCACCTCGAAACTTCTTTTTCTTCTTCTTAATCTATGTGACTGCCTGGCCGTGCTTCTTAATTAGATGAGTTTTATTCTTTTAAATTCTTATCCAGAAGTACAATTTTATCAATTCTGCAGAGGTTCAGTGAAATATGAATGACAGCTCTTACTATCCCATGATTTCACAGCAGCTGCCACCAAGGGCTTGTGCAATGATGGAGTTTATGAAACCAGGAGGGAAAGTTATTCTGCAGTTAAACAGAAGATGTTGCAGTTCTATCACAATCTGCCAGCTGTCATGAAAATAGTGCTGAAAAAGCAGGAAAGATGGAATTTGGGGCATAGTTGCAGCTTGGCACCTGGTGTCCTCTTTGTCCTGCAGAAATACTCCTTGGCGTCGGTGAGGTGAGGCCGTGGTTGGCCAGCAGTGGTGGGTATCTGACGATGGCCATGGGGTGGTCAGTGGGGGGTGTTGGCCATCTGTGTGCCAAGGAATCCTCTGGGCTCCTCCTGAAGTTCCTGCCCATGGCAGCAGGAGAGGCTCAGCCTCCCTGGGTCCAGCTGTGCACAATCCTGCCGTGGATCAGATGGGCTGGGTGTGAAGGGAAACTTAAAGAGAGCACCGAGATGATTCTGTCAGACAGAGTAATTCCTGCTTTGCCACTGGTGTGGGGAAGTGTTTTGGATTTCAGAGCAAATTCATCTTTGCTTTGTGCCATGCACAGACCCTCAGCTGGGTCAGGGGTGTAAATTTTGGGTCTCAATAGACACTTCTGAAGCACCTGCTTAGAAAAACCAGACACAGGAGAGCTCCTAGAAGTGCTGGCAGAGCCAATCTGTGTGTCCTATCCTGGATGTGAGATTTAGAAAAGCGAATATTAGTTCCAGTGTCTCCCTTTCAAGGTGTGGGATTTGTCCCAGTTTCCTTTCCAGCACTTCCCAGGAGCTGCCACAGACACTGAGGCTCCCTGACGTGCCCTGTTTGCTCTGGGACACACTGGGCTCTTTGCACCTGATCTTTTGAAGTGGTTCTCTAATTAAATTTAAGAGCCAGTTATTTAAAAGGTCTGTGCATACCAAAAGTTTGATATTAATGTGACTTGGGAGCCTGCAATTCAGCACTTTAGCACAGCAAGTGGCCCAGGAGCTCCTGCCCATGAGTCCTGTGGCTGCTGATCTGCATCAGCAGGCAAGTGGCTGCCTCTAAAAATTTGTCTGTGCATGACATCCCTGAGCTCACCTGTCATGGAAGATGGAGTTGGGTGTCTCTCTACAAATCCTGTGTAATGTTCCTACAACCAGCTTGTTTTCACCTCCAGCACAACAGCAATGCTGGTTTTTAGCAGTCAGATTTGCCATTTGCACACATGGAGACAGAAGGAATCTGGATAACACAGTTAATTTAAATGGACTAGTTCACTTAGAAAATCCTCTGCTAATTCCTGCTGTTTTCCAAGCTGCTGACAAATTCAAGAAGACAATAATGTATGTCACTGTAGACAAGTAAAACAGCACAATTACTTGTGTTTTAGGCTTTTTTAACCTCTTTTGTCTTGCAAACTTGTGAGAATGCTGAAAACCAGGAAGTTAAAGAGAATAATTAAGAATAATAAGAGGTAGGATTTGTACCAGAACAGATTTAGAGTGGGATAAATCAAATATCTGCATGTAGAAACATGCAGACCATTTACTTTTTGCTTGTCTAGGACCAGCCTGAGCCTGTGTTGTCTCCCTGAGCCTTCACCTCCAGGTACAGCACTGTGGCAGTACCTGCCTTTAGTGCAAGCCAGCTCCAGCTGGGATGTGGAGGCAAAAGGAAAATATTGTTTCACCTGGCTTCTGCAGTAAATCTGTCTCCTCGATGTGACTGGAAATCTGATGATGCACTTCAATTATTCAGCTAATTGGGAGATGAGTTAATTTTTGTGCCAAGCTGTGCAAATAAGTCAATGGGTTTAAAATCCTCCCAGCCCAATACCAGTCTTTTTGACATGCCCCTGAAAGCCTTTTCCTTTTTATGCTTTCCTCTACACTAAAAGAGAGGTTAATATTATTTATTCTTTCCAGAAAGAAAAAACCAATATCAAGTGTTTTGAAAGCTGTGACCTGGAGGCTTTCATTGTGCTGTGCAGTCAAGGGCAAGGCTCGTATTCAGAATTGCAGAGAGACAGACAACAACGTGGAGCAACATAATAAAAGTTATTCAGCTGAAAGAGGAAAAAAAAAATGACACCAAAACCCTAGAGATCAAATATTTACTGGTAAGTGCAGTGAAACAGGTATAAAGAGGTGGTTGTGTTCAGAGTTTTAAAGACCAAATTACCCTCCCAGTAAAAGGGCTGCTAAGTGAGGTTTCCACCCCACCAGCAGCTGCTTCCTGCTGACCTGGGTGGCTTTTCTGTGAAATAATGGGGCAATTATGCCTCGTTGGCCTCGGGAGTGTTTTTAGGGAGCAAGAGGAGAAGCAGGAACTGGTCAGGGCACACTGGCACAAAACGAGAGCATCACCCATCAGCAGGAGCTCCAGGCTGTCTCTGGGACAGGAGTGATGAATTTTAGTTTGTTTTCGTTTTCCTTGCAAATAATGCCCCAGGCTGCTTTGATTGTGGCTGTTGAAACATGTTCAGTCCCACACAATAGCTTTGGCTCCTGCCAAAAGGTGATGGGTGCTCAGGCTGAGCAGGGGAGATGGAGGCAGCTGATGTCCCTGTGCTGAGGAGCTGGGTGCTGCCAAATCTCCCTTTCCCAGCTGCAAAGGACAGCCTAATGTGGGAGCACTGCAGCAGCACAGATGGGCTGAGCTGCAGAAGGTAACAGAGCACTTCTCCAAATTTTCCCTCCAGCGCCTGAGCTTCTGAGGCTAATGAAGCTTTAAGGGATAATGTGAATTGCTGCGTAAATTGATATCCTTTGCTAATTGCATCAGCATTTTCCTTTGATGAAATTCTAGTAGAAGGTGCCAAGAAACTAATAACATACAACATCAATAGCAATTTGACAAAAAAACAAAAATCGATGATTGATTGATTGAATGATTGACTGAACATCTCATGATTCATGGAGCTGTGAGTCAGGTCAGCAGGTTTTTAAAAGTTCAGTGGAAAAGTATTTCAACATGGTAAAAGACCATCCCTGTAAAAAAATCCACCCCCAAACATTGTCAGAACATGATTCAGGCCTAAGAGGAAGGTCACCTTGTTCTACTTGCTGAGATGAGACTTATCAACCACCCACAAGTTGCTTCAGTCCTCTCTTGCTTTTCCCCCTCTTTGACTGCCAGTCAGTCATTTTGTCCCAGTTGCAGGAAATCAGGTGGCCAGAAACACTGCTGAAGGTCTGCAGAGCCAAATGACTCCCAGGCCAGGGCTGCTGGGAATAGCTCACCAGAATTTTCATGGCCAAATTGCACAGAGGCACACTGAGCCTTTCTAGCTCAGGGTCTGACAGAAGGAAAAGCCCTGGTATTCTTGCACTGCCTCTGCATCAGATGGTTGATAGCAAACAAATTGTTAGAACCTGGCAGTTGGTTGGAAAGGGAAACTCATTCACTCAAGATTTTTAAAGACATAAAAAAGCTCATTGAAGTGGTGCCATACCCAGAGAGCCAGGGCCTGCATCCTGCATGACTGTGACCTCCTTGGTGCTCCCTGCCAGCTCGTTTTTCCTTATTTTGGACACTTCTCCCTTGGCATTGTGGCAATCTCCCCTTACTGCTGTGCCTAAGCCAAATGCATTTCATATTTCCAATTTCTGTGCTCTGGTGAGGCCCTTCCCCATCTCCCCTGTGCAAACCAGAGGTGTTTGCAGGGTCACACAAGGTTACAACTGTGACACCAAAGCCAAGTTTGCTGTCCTGCTGAAGGCAAGGATTCGATGCCCTTGTTTCCTTGGGTGTAATTTGTGATGGAAGCTGTTGATGATGGCTGTGAGGAAGTGGCTGGCTGTGGGAGGAGGGTGCTCAGCCAGCAGTGCAGGAACAAACCCAAATATCCTGGCAGATCCTGGGAACACGTAACTCCTGTAAACCATGGGCAAAAGCACTGCTGCCTCCTGAAAATACGTGAGGTTTGAATGAGAAGAGAGAAGAGATGAGCTCAGAGGTGCACAGAACTGAACCCACACCATGCTCTAACCAGCTGAGCTAATCTCAGGGTCATAAAAAGATGCACAGAATAGCAGGGCCATGGGATGGTGTTTTGGGGATGTGCACACGGCCACCTCCCTTTGAGGGGTTAAAAGACAAAAATCATCCAAGTTGTATAAAAGCATTGCTGATTTCCAAATGAAGGAAGAACTGAAGAATTTCACTGAAACCACCTGGGTTATCCACCTGGATTTCCTCATCCTTCAGGTCCTGGCCCCTCTGCTTCACCTGCATGGCTTTTATTCCCATGAATTCCTTTTTTCATTGGCACCAAGCATGTCATTTGGAAGTCTTATTGAATAATATATAAATACCTACAGGAAAACACACTGCTAAAGAGATTTCTGCCAGCAAATAGTTTCAAGGCAATCTAATTTATTTCTGAGATGGAGCTACAGTATACATTGATCTGTCTTTATCCTCACAGGACTCTGGATGTTGTGACTGTGACATTCCTTTAAACCAGTGGAGGAAATACAGGCTAAAAAAATTTACAACAATGTGAATGTATTAGAAAGGAAAGGATGAGAAGAACTATCCTGATCTCAGCTCTGCATCCCTGAAAACTATCCAGGAAAAACTTACGGGTGTTTTGTCCAGGTGCTCAGGCTGATGGTCCTGGAAGAAGTCAGTCCTCACTTGCATAAAGGATAAGATGATTAAACTAAGGCTAAAATGATTTAGTGAATTTGAAGTTTCTGTGGTCATGGTTAGCAGTGTCTAAATCAACAATTGCTATTAAGTCCTGCCAACATGAAGAATTTGCTCTTGCTTAATCTGATTCCTCTTTTCACATTAATTTAGCTAAATGAATGCAAGTCACAGCGTGTAGAGAGAGTGGATTATTCTAATTAATTTTAAACCAGTTCCAGGTCAAATGCAACAACTAGGAAGAAGTCACTCAAGCTGATATAAGTGTGTCTGTGTAGGGATTTCCCTGTTTAATTAAATGGGGTTTGAGTAATATTTTTATACAAAATGATGCAACTTTCATGTGCAAAGGTTTGGATCAGTTAAGAAACCTTAAAAATTTAACTTTAAAAAGCTACAAATTAATAAAATAATCAGAGATGCCAACAGGAAAAACATATAAGAGAGATCCAGGACATTATTTTCATTATTCTGTTGGTTTAGTCATTGGATTTCCCTGCCCCTCTGGCTCTGCAAGCTGTGGCACTATGCAGCTGCACGAGGTAGGTGGGAAGAATTTGAAATCTGGTCTTCAGCTTCTCCTTTCCTCCACATTCCTGGAACATAATAAATTTCTCTTGCATTTTAAACAGTGTGATGGGAGCAGTGGCATTGCTGGCACTTGGATGTGGTCCAGCTGTGGGGATGAGGCTGAGGTGGGTGTGGAACACTGATGGACCATTTGCTGATTCAGGATGGGTGCTTTGTGACACAAGGGTGCAATTCCCAAATGAGTGGATCCCAGACCTTGTTCCCCCACAGCCAATTATACAGCTCTTATCAATTTTATGCTTTGTTGGGTTTTTTTAAACCAGCCCAAAGGAACTGTGTATGTATGGAAAATAATTGCTAACTGCACCGTTCATAACTCTTCCTCTGCTTCCAGTTTATGCCTCACACTTGATGTTACCCATTATGCAGAGATCAATGTGTCAAAATGAGGTAGATTTACAGTGAAGATAATTCTGCTTCTGAGTTTGAAAAAAAGAATGTGATATTTTCACTGAGTTAATCAAAGGAATTCAAAAGGGGTTTAAATCTTTCAATTTTCCATGGCTCATGGAGAAGATGAAAAGTGTTTGACCTCTAGTAAACCAGCTGAATTCATATGGTGGCTCTGTAGATAAATAAAATGTCCAGCCAGACAGAATATTGATTACTTAGGTGCTATTTTCTGAATCACAAATAGGACCTTCAAACACGACAGTGAGAAAGTATCATAAAATACATCAGGACATCCAAAGGGTTGGGATAATGCAAAAAGACAAGTTAAGTAAGTGGTATTAAACTAGAAGGTCTGAGAAGTGGCAAGATGCATTGTTCATGTCAGTGGCAGGTCCCCATCACCAGCCACCACTCACATTGGCACCTGCTTTAGGGGACAACTTGTTAGAGGGACTGAGGTTTTGGAGAATTTGGCCTCCAAATGCTCTCATCATGCACCTGGCACTGAGACACGAGGCTTTGGGCTGGGTGATTTACCAGGGAGGATTTACCCACCTGTGCCATTTGCAGCTGTATTTTTTTTTAAGGTGTTGGTTGTGAATCAGAGCCCCCAGGCTGCTGAGGTGACCAAATCCTGGGGCTTCTGGTGGCTCTGGCAGTGTCATTGTTTGGGACAGTGGCCACTCTCACACAGTGGTGGGATCTGCACACGGGGAACATCCATCACCTCTTGTTAGGGATGGAAGAGCAGGGGTTCTTCACCTCTTAAGAGATCATAAACCTGGATGGATACACCTACCTGGTTTAAACAGAAAAAACAACCAAAAAAAAAAGGCAAATCTGGGGAGTTTGAGTAGTGTCTGATTTCTGTGTAGAGACCTTGTGGCTCTGATCCTGTGAGGGATTATCACAGGTGGGACCTGTGTCTCGTGTGGCCTGAGGGTACAAAATCACCTTCCCCACCTGTCAGGGGGATCTTTTCCCTGCTGAGCAGGGTGGTGTGGGAAGCAAGAGAAGAGGATTATGCAAAATGTGGCATGAAAGATGGAGATACTCTTCTTTTTGCCTTGGAAGTGAGCTCTGGTCAGTCCTTGTGGGTGTTACATAGGTTATACTATCAGAAAAAATCTGAACCAGCAACAGGGTACAAAAAGACAAAGCTACAGATATTCTCACGTGAAAGAAATTAAAATAAGTAGCTTTTACTCTATTATATTTCTGCAAGAAGTCACCATGAAATGCATATCCTGTTTCACCTTCTTTCTACAGAAAATACAAAAACTGGAATTAGTTCCAGGAGTAGCAACACTGCTGGAAGAAGTGATCATAAGCCAAATCTCAGGCTAACAATCTGGTTAGTAATATTTCTAAGTTGAGATAATTTTGGACTTGTCATCTTTGGCTGAAGTTCCAAGCCAGGCATATTTTCTTTTGTATGAAACATTTTATGTGTCATGAGGGAAAAAATGAAAATAACCCTGGACTTATTTTATAAATTTATCTTCAGATAGAGCTGTAAAGACTGTTTTGTTTGACTTTTCTTGGATGACAGTGGCCTTCAGATTGAAAGAATATGTGGTGTAGGAGGCCCAGAATAATCCTTTCAGCAGATGTGGGTATCTCCAGTAATTCTTGCAGAAGGCCATAAACCTCTGGATCTGAGCAGAGAAATGGGATGGATCTGGGTCTGATGGGGGTAGGGGCACTTAAACCCTGCTATGGAAATCTTGAAGGGGATGAATTCAGAGAGAGACCCCTATTTACAGCAATTTATGCCTTTCAGGGCTTGTCCAAAGCCAGTCTCCCAGAGATCTGCTGGATCTACCTCAGCTCCTTCTGGAGGGCTTTTATGTTGCTGGGTTTTGGTGTATGTGAGGGGGATGGACTTGCACAAGTCCACTTGGACCCAAGGAAGCAGAACAACAGGACAGGGATGAGCTGGACTGAAAATCTAACAGCCAAGGAGGCACCTGCAGGCATTAAGGTTTGTGCTAGTTTTTGGTCATAGGAGGAGGATTATGAAAATATCTGTGTTAAAAAATCCCAAGAGTTGAAGATCAGGATTTTTAAGAAAAAGCCAGAAGAATTCTGTTCAATTCAGTATCTAAATACCTTAGACTCTGGGTTCTATGTCTAATGGGCAGCAACTCCAGGTGTTAATGAGGAAGAGAATCACCAAAAACAAAGAGGGGATTTTATGCTTTGGCCTGGGCTGTGCTGCCCCTGTGGGAGACTTCAGGAGGGGCCTGGCAGGATTTGCACCCATCCCCTGCTCTGTGCACCGTGTGTCTGAGCACACATCTGGGGAGGTTTCCTGCCCTTCACACTGGCACAGGTTTGGAAGCTGGGACACTGCAATGGGCTCCAGTGCTCACTGAGCTGGTGGAGGGTTGCCAAAATCTCACCTCTGCCTGGGGCTGATTTTAAGTGATTTTGTGCCTGTGAGGTGAGAGATAAATTGGATCTTCTGGGTTATAAGCACAATATCTAATCGTTACCCTGTGGATTATGAATGGTGTGATTGCAGGTTAATAATTAACAGTGCAGGTTAATGGAAATAAATGTGTCAGCTGCCCTGATCACAGGGGCCCTTCGTTTTCTTCAATGGCTTCACACATTTTGGAGATGGAGGAATTCCCAGAAGTGGCTTTGCTGATCTGTTTGTACGTGGAGCCATTTGGTCCATCTCACCCCCAAATTTTCCCTGGTCCACTTTCATGTCTGGGTAGTAATGCTTTCCCTTAGCTGCTTCTTTCCAGGCAGGAATACCAAATGGGGGATAATTTTACAGATAAAAATGTTGGATAATTAAACAGAGCTTCTATAAGTGCATTAAGGTTTAGCCTGATGCCTGGCTGGAGAAACTCAATTTTTTAAGATATCAAACTATTCTTCTGCCATTAAAAGGAGAAAAGTCATATCCTTGTGTACAGGTGCTCTGTCTAAATCCTCCCAGAGATGGGAGACACAAAAGCAGGGTTCTGGTTCACTTCCCCCTTCTCTGAGCTTGGTGTTCATTGTAATAGGTGGATAATTTTTTATTATTAATGATTGATTATTTTCCTCTTATTTTCTTATGCTCCTGGCTGGGTGCACACTACGAAGGAAGTAAAATCCTGGTGACATCTAGTGGCTGCTGAGGCTTCTCTGAGGCATTAGAGGTGAGAGTGCCCCTGCTTTGGGCATTCCAGTAAGCTGAGCACAGAACAGGTATGGAAATGAACCTTTTAAAACCAACAGGCTCCCACAACCTGAATTTAGAGACCTTCCTATTAGGACAGTATTGCTGGAATTGCTTTGATTATTGCAGAATCTAAGCAGTCCTGTCCCAGCTTCCTGGTCATAGCCAGCACCTGGGATGCTTTAGAGACACCAGAAATGGGTGATGCCACCAAAGTGGCCTTTTCTTCCACAAATCCTGCTTTCCTTTAGAACAGCCCCTGATATCCCACTGCCTGGCTGTGTGCTCAAACATATCACAGGAAGATTGGTTTGCAGATGCCTGGTGAGAGAAATATGGGCCAATTACAGAAATATTTTGAAAAGCCAATTTCTAAGGAACATAACGTGGCACTATTTTGTTAATTTGCAAATCCAGAAGGACATACTGAGTGAAGCTGGAAGATTTTGGGTGGGTGCTAGAACACAGACTGGTTTCAAGCCAAGTAAAACTGGTACTTAGGCAAGGAACATTGATGTGATTTGAGTTTGGACACGTAGTTTGGGCAGCCTGCAAGAGCAGCCTCCTGCCATTGTGCATCAGCAGCTGCAGGTAAGAGTGGCTGAGGAAAGGTTTGAAGCAAACAACAGCAGAAAAGAAGCAACACCTGTGTGCTGGAGGGCTCAGGCAGCTGTTTCCCCCAGGGCAGGCTCGGGGAAGGGTTACCCTCATTAAGGCTGAGCAGAGATGCCAGCTTGGTCTTTTCCCATTGCTCTGTGCCTGGAATGGGGAAACAGGCTTTGATTTCGTGGTGAATGAGTGAAATTGTATTTGGGTTCTGCTCGAACTAATCAGCAGTAATTTCAGAGTGCCTGAGCCAGGGACAAGGCTGGCACGTGTGGCAGTGCTGTGTTTCTGCTGGTGTGCTCTCCACGCCTCAGCAGGCAGCCACAGCCTGGCAGGAGCTGGGCACTGCCTCACCCAGCCAGGGCTCCTCAGGTTCAAGCTCAGAATCAGCACACACACACAGACCCAGTTTCAACAAAATAAAAAATACCAGAGGTGTACAGCCAGGCAGTTAATTCCTTCCCACTCACCATCTGCAGTCCCTCATCTCCACGTGGTCATCCAGCTGGCCTGGCTCTGGGCTGCTGTGGGCAGCTGGGCAGAAGCTTGCACGTGTCCTGCACTCAGAGGTTGCTGGGGCTGTTTGAAGGAGAGAAATTATAAGGGAAACTGAGGCTCGTGATGGTGCAGTTGCCAGGTTTCAGCCTGGCCAGTCAACACAACACGTGTCCAGCTGGGAATGGGGGCTGGCCCATCATGTATAATTCATCAGGAAACAAGAGCTGCAATTATTGTGTGTTTGCACAGCAATATGCCTGTAATTACTGCATATATTTACACCCATCACAGCTCAGTACAGAGAAAAATGAACCCCTTCCCCTTTCATGCTGCAGCGCTTCCAACCACAGCATGAATCCTCAGAGCAGTCAGGGCTCAGACCACCAGCACCAGGAGGAAAAAGGAAGCAGGAACCAGGAAAATTATATTGGGTACCATTCAGGCAGCAGATAAGCTACGTGGGAATACAAGAACCCTACAGAAGAGGCAGAAAGAAAATCCCTGAAGGGAGCAGGCTGCAGAGGAGGGAATGCAGCACATGCAGGGCTCCAGATGTGGCTGGAGAAATACCTTGCCTGCCTTGCCCTGAGCTGCTTGGCAGGAGTGGCAGCTCCCCATGGGGATTTTGTCCTTCCTGTGCTGCAAACCAAGGGGGATCTGACCCCACTGCAGGAGAGCAGTGCAGTGCCCTGCAGCCTGGGCTGCACAAAACACTTCAGTCAGTCAGGTCTGTTGATGGGGCTCTTACTTCACTCAGGGCCACTCACACAAAGTGCCAGTCAGAGTGAATTATGGAGGGAGGTCTGACCATGAATAAGTGTTCCAAGACTGGGATTCACTTTCATTTATAAACACCTAATGCTGTTTTTGCATTTGAGTCCAATTTTCAGAATGGAGTTGAGAGCAAGGCTCCCTGGAAGCTCTAACCTCAGGGCTTGTCTGCAGGAGGAACTCTACCCCCATTTCTCCTGTAGCCAAAATGTAAGTGAATTAAAATAAATCCAATTATGGCCACGTTTTCTCTGATGGAGCACATCCACACAGGCTCACCAGCTGCTTTAAGTAATCTCTGCTATGAATTCATAGCTCTGTATTGTTCAGGTTAGTCTTTTGAAGTATTTCTGCGTTAACAAAAGATTAAATCTGTTAAAAAATTTGATTTACAGTAATGTTTATGTGAGGGTTTTCTACATATCTTCAGTCTTGTTTTGATCCATTTTCCATGCAATATTAATATGTTTTCCAAGTGATGAAATGAAATGAAATGTGTGGTAACTCTTAATGTGCAATCCCTCACTTTGGATTGACAGTGGTTTTTGCTGGCTTTTGTTTAAAGGGTTCCTGATTGAGTTGAATTATGTTGAAGTAAGTCAAGGACCTGGAGAGACATTCTATGTTTAGGGAGTTGCCTGTATTTAAGTGGGGCTTAAAGCTGTCACACCTGTAATTGAACTGTTTCAATGCATTTTATATATGCACAATCAGGTTCCAGGTAATCTATGGTCCTTCAGAAGTAAGTGCATGCAATTCCTTAAGAGGAGCCTGCTATTTATATGAAAGCAGATTCAGGATGTTGTTTTCATTACTTGCTTGTTTCAGACCTTGCTTTTCTCTGTCCCTCCTTACAGACTTTACCAGCTATCTTGAGGAAACTCCTCCCAGAGCTGCTCCTGGCAGAGGGAGACAATGAGGGCTGGCATGATTTCATGTGCCCACCACAGACATCGACCCTCAGGACCCTGAGTGTGACAAGAGATGCCTGCAAAGCCCAGGTGCTGCACCCAGCACATCCCAAATCCACTCCTCCTGCCCCAGGTAAACCACCGGTGGCTCTATATCAGCTTTTTCCCAGGGCCAATCAGTCTCCAATTAACAAAGTCTTCTGTCTGCTGGGCACTGATCTAACAGAGATGTGGTTGTAATGATGTACCAAGGTTCCAAGTCACGTTGATAAGTGAGATCTGTTTATGGGGACTATAATTTCATTCAAGGTCACTTGCATGAAGTGCTAGGCAGAGTGAATTAAGCAGCATAATCCTAACGTTTGCCTAAATTCAGTGGCAGAACTTTTACCAGTCTCTTTACCTTTGAATTTGTCTGCTGCTGTTACTCATCAGACAAAATGTGGTGTTGAGTGAGATGTGGAGGAGAGTTCCTAAAGAGGGAATGGTGTCACTTCAACTAATTAACAGAATCCAAAGGAAATTTAGGACTTTTTAGTCTGTGTCTGACACAGAGACAAAAGGAGTTTGACATCATCACCCACAAATCTCCTCTGGTGGCTCCAGAGAAAGATAAAATTATTGTCCAGGAGAATTATTGCTCATTTAGGCTTTATTTAATGAGTCCTGGATGGCTCTCCAATCCGAGATGGTGTTGATACCAGGGGTATCAGAGCAGCCAAGATGTTGGGATTGCTAGAGGTGGACAGGCCGTGTAATTTGGGTGGAAAGAGCAAGCCAGAAGGTGCCTTTATTTGTGGCATTACCCCCTGCCCAGGCAGCCCACCCCTGGCTTCTAGAAGTGGCAGCACCCAGGAGCCTTTAAAATCCTGCTGTCACCCTGGCAGAAGGTGACAAATTCAACGTGGATGAGTTCAAAGTGCAAGAAGTTGTCACAGAAATCTCAGCTGGCTTCTCCCCAGCACACACCCCCCAGCAGCTCTCAGACCATCCTGACTCCCTGGAACTGCTGCACAGAAAATTCACTTTCCTGGCTCTGAAGCTCTCCAGGCTCTGCCACTCTGTCCCATGCCACTGCAGGGACCTGGACACGGCCGTGGCCCTTGGTCCTTTCTCCCTGCTCACCAAAAGATGCCAGCAAAGAGCTTTGGTTCCTCGGGCTCAGCTGCCAGCGCTGCACACCCGGGAACTGATTTTTCTTGGAAGACCTGATTTTGGCATATTCCCCAGTGGGACTGGAGCACAGAGTAAAGTCTTATTCTGCTGATCTGGATAATGTCATCAGATGGAGACAAATGATTTTTAAGCAGGCATTTCCATTAATTTTAGTGGTGGATTTTTTCCAATTAAAAAAAGAAAGACTAAATCCCATGTGTGCCCATGCAGGAGTGTGGTCTATAATATTTAAATTGCCATATCCCAAAGGCTAAGTACAATGGAGAAATCAACAATTCAGGAAATAGGAGTGTGGATTTGCATTGGCCTTGAAGAAATGTATTCTGTAACATCTTTTAAGATAAGGGAAAGAGGCAAGATGCTTCTATAGCATTTTCTGAGTTCTAAAACCTGTGGTTTTAACTGAAGTTACAGTAGGAATGGGATGATTGGATGGAAAAAAGGAGATGGGAATGTTTAGATGATGGTGAGGGAACGTGGGCTCTGTGCATGAGAGAGAAGTGAGGTGATCATTAAGGAAAAACAACAAAATTTTGAGGGCAATTAGTCATTAAAGCTACAGGGAAACCTGCAGAAGAGCCTTACAGATGTCCCAGCCCCAGTGACCCAGACACAGCCAGAACTCTGCAGGGCTGCACACACCAGAGGGATTCCATAACACACAAAATTAACAGGACTTTGATGTGTTGAGCAGAAACTCCGTGTGCAGCCACACATGTCACGTGTACACACACGTGTGTGAGTGTTTGGCCCCAAAGCTGCCTGGTTTTGCATTATTCACACACTGGAGCCAACAACTGCCCCAGAAAACTCAGCCAAAGCTGGTTCTCCCCTCCCAGCCCAGGAAACCCTCTGCTGGGACAGCAGCTGGGTAATTTTCAGATCGCTAAAAAATTCTTCAGAAAGATTTTAAAGCAAGCTCCCTAGAGCCCAGGGGTCACGAAAGTTCAGTAGGGCTGGAGACAGAAACAAATCACAGTGACATCTAGTGATCACTGGTGTTTCACAAAGGTGCTACCAGTGGAAACAATAAAAATATTTTAAAAAATTCAGCATTTTAAACATTTCACACAAAAAATCAGAAGCCAGGGAAAGAGGTGGGCTACAAGTGAGGGCGGATTATGTGAATTAAATTGCTGCAGGGCTGACAGACAGCAAAGTGCCGCAGCTGTGGAAGGGCTGGGGGATGATTTCTGCAGGGATCTTTCCTGGGTCTGCATTTCTCCCTGCTTCAGCAGAGTTTGCTGATGGTACTAAATTGCAGCACATTCATATAAAAGAAACTTGACGTTTTGGAGACTGGGAATAGAACTAATAAAATGATGTGCAGCTTTGAAAGTATGAGCAAGTCCCCAGGGAGGGGAAAGCAAAATGAACCCAATTCCGTGGCTGGAATAAGTGGTGTGGCAGCAGCTCTGCCTCAGTGCCAGACAGACACCGAGGGAAAAGGCAAATAAAGAGGGAATGCCAGCTGGGCAGCAGAGCTACAATTCAGGTTTGCATCTTGAACCAAAGCAGCATTTGGGTTTGTGCTTGGCAGCAGGAGGAACTAAATGGTTTTGTGATGTTGATTGAGTGTTTTCCACTCCAGGTTACTGATTGACTGATGGCAGTTTAGAAGAAAAGGATTTCTCTTTTGGTTGTATCAGCCAGGCAATCTGGCCACAGTCATGCCCACTTGGCCAGGCTGGAGCTGAATTCTGCTGTCCTGCCCAAGCAGCCTGCTGGGGCTGAACCCCACTAATGGAACATTAATGAGCAAAGGATTAAAAGAAAATCTTTCTCCAAGGAGGATGGGGGAGGACATTGTTTATTTATGCCTTCATTGTGCAGAGTGATGAAAACACAATCAGATAGGTTAGCTGGAGTTACAATGGGGATGGAGAATTGATGCAGTGGGTGAATTGATTTTGCAGCTCTGACCCTGGAATCTTTGTGGCCACTTTAATATGCAGGTAAATTTTCGTATGGGGAAACATTCGGGAGCTGCTTTGACAAAAGTTGAGAAGGAAGCTCTCAGCCAATTTCCAAGCCCTTCCCTTGAGTCCCCAGCAGCCAGGCAGGTTTAGTCTCTCAATTATTAGCTGAAAGCAGAATATACATTCTCACTGTCTGATTTTGGATGCCGCTGGAGAATATCCCTCAGATAGACACATAAAGAGAGAGACAGATTCAGGCACATCAGATGCTGTGGCTGCCTCTGACTGTTGTGAGCAATAACCACAGAATGAGAGTTTATTAAAAATGGTAGCACAAATTAACTACTGGGTTTCTATGATTAGGTATGAGGTTTTCTAGGAGGAACAAATGTGTAGTGGGATTTCAGGCACTGCATTTCAGTAAAGACTTTGATACAATACTGTCTGGAAAATCATTAGCTATGCTGACATAAACAGGAATTGGAGGAATAACTGCAAATTGGGTAAGGACCTGGCAAAAGACAGATGATTTGGTGAGGCTGCTTTCATGGGGGTGAAGGGGAAGGGTTTTATTTGCTGAAGGATTTACAGACCTGCTCACCCCATCTTCCCTGCAGAGCTGAGGAGCACCTGGTGCCACTCATGGAAGCTGGAAAATGAGGAAAAAGGGCATTGCAGCTGCTTCGCTGGCCTGGCTGGCTGCTGAGTCCTGCTGCAGCTTGGAAATTTCCCAAAGGGTTTGCACAGCTCGGATATTTTAGCAGAAAGCTATCCTGAGTTGAAGGCACTTTATTCCATCACCACCCCGGGTTCAGGGTCTCAACCTCCAGCCCCAGGGACAAGAATGTGTTTGTCAACATCATGTCTGAGTCTGTTTGTGTGGCCCAGGGGATGGCAGGGGCTGCACTGCAGCTCAAGGCACAGCGCTTGGAGCTGGGCAGGTCCCAGCACAACTGCTGAGAAAGCAATTAAAAATAGCATTAGTGTGAATTGACAAATCTAGTGCTTGGTTTGGTCTCAGAGGGACGTGGCTGAACCACAGGCTTTCCTCCATGACAGCTCTATTTATTTTAAATAGAGGAGCAGAAGAGATGTGCCTCCAGATGCTTAAAAAGCAAGTGGTTACTTTTCAAGGACTATTTGACCAGAATTTCACACCACAGATCTTATTAAATAAGGATTTGGAAGGTGGATGACAATCTTCCATCATGACAGAATCCTCAGCATCTGCCCCTGAGGAGACACTGCCCTGGGTGTAGCATCAATTTGCAACAGTGTGATGAGGAAAAGAAGTACCATGACCACTGCAAGGAAATTAGTTGCCTTTTACTTTATGGGATGAAAATGCCCAGGGATGATGTCAAATTAATCAGGTTCATCATCTCACAGCAAAGGCTGTTCCGTAGTTTGTATGATCAAGGATCAAATTGCTCCTTGCTAGAAAAAAAGTAATATTTATTATGGGTAATGTATGGATCATCAAAGCAGGCGTGGAGCTTTTTTTTTTTTTGGGAAAAGGGATGATTCTTGGCTTGGCTGGATTCCTGAATGCTGGATTTTTGATTAGATTCAGCAACATGAGTTTGGTTTTTTTTTTAAAGATTCACTCAGCTCCCAGAGCAGAAGTGGATGTGATTCTGAATCCCACCAGCTACGAAAATTTATATGGAATTACTTTCCCCACTCTGCACTCCAGAATATGACTCCCTGCACTGACCACGTCTAAAATGTGCTTGCCAGCTTTCAGCCCCTCCCAAACTCCTGGAGGACTTGTTCCTCCTGCTATTCCACTGGTGCCACAGTGCAGTGTGACAGCAAATCCATGGGCAATTCATCCTGAGCTGGGAGGAATTTATACCCCTCCTGCTCCAGGTGTGGAAACTTCCTCTCTCTTCTTTTCCATGCACCTCTACATGATGCACATTGCTTTGTGCTGTCCACACAAGCTGTAAACATACAGGGCAGGCAGAAAAAACCCGTGAAAATGGAATTTAAGTGTGCACGAGTCCCTGCAGTGCCACTTGGGAGTCACACCAGTGTCCCCTGAGCACTTTACAGGGCAGAAAGCCAATAAAATCCAGTAAAGGTAAGTCTGGGAGAGCATTTTTAATGCAGAGCATCTCTCCTTTCTTTTCCCCACTTGTACACCAAATTCAGCAGTGGAGTGATGGGAATTCTTTGTCATCACAAACATATATTACTTCTGTGATGTGTGTTAGTACATTGTAATGAAAATGTGTTTTCCAAAGGCACAGTTGCTTTTCTTCCTCCTTGCTGTCAGTGTAGCACTCTTCACCGAGATAAAAGGTTTCCTTCCCACCTACCTCCAAAAAAATGTATAGAGCCTGAGCAATGGGAATGACAGAACTCGTGTAATTGTTCCTGCTTTGCATGTTTCCAGGCTGATTGCCTGAACTATGACTGATCCAGGCTCCCACTGAAGTCCATGAGGGTTTTTGCACTGAAATTGCATTTTGATTTTAGAGGAGCTTTTTGAGGAGGAGGCCCAAAAGTGAGTGGAAGGAGCATTGCCACGTGGCTGTTGTGGAATGAGGACAATTTAACCCTGCTGAGGATGAGGCTTGGTAGTTTCATGGCTCATAAATGGTGACTGCTGTTGCATTTGGACATATTTATGAAGTTTGTTTTCTTTAGGGATTAGAAATTATATGCTTACATGTATATACCTATATATAGATATATCACCAAAGGAACTTCAGAGGCTGAGCAAACTCTCATCACCCCCCTGTACTCACACAGATGTAATTCTCCTTTGGTCATTTCACCTTTTCATTATTTGAGAATATTTTCCTCTTAAAAAATATTAAAAGAATTTTTTTTTTTTTTTGGCATGTTGTGCACAGGTTGGAATATTCAGCCATT
>VZTB01005271.1:1255900-1312592 GCA_013397245.1 Thryothorus ludovicianus | reverse complement strand
GGTTGCAGGTGCAGGTCACTGTGCTGAAATCTTGCTGTTCTTCAGAAACAGTGCAAAAACCTTCTCTGCCTGAATGCACGCAAGCTTTCCCTCCCCACATTTCCAAACAAATAGCAATCTAATGACTGGGGGTAAAAAACTACATCACCCGAGCACATCCAGCAAGCTACTGAAACAAAAACATTTTGGTGACAGCCTGAGCAGGCCCCTGCAGACAGCATCAAACAAATGAAAATGTGAAGCAGCCCCTGCTCTAACAACAGCAAGGTTTGCACTGCTGCTGGCTTTGCTGCCTCACTCCAGCTCTCACGCTCCACCCTTCGGGGTTGTTGTTTCTTTTTTTTTTTTTTTTTTTTTTTTTTTTTTTTTTCAGCTTTTGCAATCTGACAGAGGCGGGTTAAAGCAAGTTGAAGGAAAGGACATTCCCCTGAAGAGCAGCTGGAGAGCAGTCCTCAAGCCCTGTCTGTGCTCAGCAGAGGACAGCCAGCCACGCCGCTTGCTTTAGCCCAGAACCCTCCCCAAGCCCCGGAGGTACCTTGGCACTCAAACTGATTTTCCAGGTAAGCCTTTATCCTACCCCTGGATCTTGCTAGCTCAGTGCTCTCTAACCAGGAAGTTAAACCTGTCTGGGGACAAAACACAGCAGAAATGGTGTAAGGGCAGAGCAGGGAGCTCAGCTGCTTGGTCTTGTGGATATGCTGGTTTATTTACTCAGTTGTGAGCCTCAAGCAACTCAGGCATTTGTGCCATCTGCCTCGTTTCAGCAACCCCCATGAAAACAGCCCTGTAAACACCCTCAAGAGGTGGACAGGCAGACAAACCCACACCAACATTTCCCCTGTAAGTAGAAAGTTACTACATGTTCTGCTTGGTATGGTGGAGGGAAAGGAAGGGAGAAAAAGGGAAAAACTGGTTTAACTGGGATGCTGCTTTAAAATTCACACAACAAGAACTAAGCTTGTGCCAAGTTCTCAGGAATGAATAGAACTGTAGTTCTGGGAAAATCCTGGGAACAGCCAAAAGCTAAACAAAGAGAATCTCCTGACTCTGATGCTCTTAACCCCATAGTGGATCACTCTGGCCTGCCTGGATGTTGAGACACAGTGGTGGCCATGGTGCAAGAGTCAGAGTTCTGTAAAGCCTCTGTCCTAAAGGTTATGTGAGGACCCAAACCATGGCACCCTCTGCTTCTGCCAGGATATTACACCAAATGGGAATTTTTCATTTTCTTTGTTTTGTTTATGTACTGAAAGTACCTTTCCAAAATTCCCATACAATTTTGGGTATGCCATTTTTCGTCAGATTGGGAAAATAATCCTGTTGGACAGTTGGATAATTTTCTTTTGATTTTACTTTGGGAATTGCATACAGGAACTTGAGAGCATTTTTGGATCTCTCGGGTCAATAATGGGAACAACATTGCTCCATATTTACAGATGTCTGAAATTTAGCAGTGCCTGGGGAGAAATAACAAAAGTACTTGGCACCATCAAAATCCCATTCCTTTCATCAAGGGCTGGGAAGCCTCAAGCTGCTCTCCACCCCTGTGTTTGTGGAACAGCCTTGCACTGAGCCCTCTGCCATCCTGGAGGAGGGCAATGCCTGGTCCCTCACCCACGGGCAGCCACCCACCAGTGGGAAGACCATGAGCAAAAGGAGCAGCTGCATCCCAAAAAATGATCTCAGAAAACGTGAGGTCTTTGAACCTTGTGGTTTAGGCCCAAACCTTGATTTCCCCCTGTTGCTGGAGAAGGGCTGTGATTAGCAGAACTGGGGAGCTAAGCTGTGCTGTGGGGAGGCAGCAAAGAACCTCCCACAGCCTTTTCTGCCCCAAAAAAGCCTTCTGCACTCCAGGTCACATCTGTCACCACTGGCAGGGAGAGCAGGAGCAGGTGAGACCAGCTCGTGCCTGGCTGCCAAAATAACGAATGAAACAGCATGGCAGATTTGTCAGATTTGCTCCAGATTTGGTGGCAGAAGAGGCTCTGGATCACACTGCACGAGTGGGAGGGTTTGTTTTCTGCTTCTGCTTTGCTGAGTCAAACCACGAGCAAAGCAGTTCAGATCTGGAGAGTCTCAGTTCCTATAATTTCTAGCAGGGAAACATTGCTGCTACTGCTTTTGTTCCTTCCTACAGAGACTTGTAGCTTTGCTGGACAGGAACTCTGCTGAAATGTGCTTAGCACAGCTGGAGCCTCTCATCACAACTGTAAAAGAGGCAAATAAAAATAACATTTGTGCTCATCAGCAGGGTCCCACTGGCTTCTCTCAGCACTATTACTCAGCTGCCTTTGATACAGACAGTCAAATCCTGCTCCTCTTCCAAGCACCCCATTATAAGGGATGGGGAAGAGCCTTCCTTCACTTCTGACAGACCCTATTGTTTTTTCCCACCCTTCTCTCAGAGGCAGAATGGACATCAAGGAGTATTTTGCCAGAATTTCTTACCAGGGCTCCCACAATAAGCCAGACCTGGCTACCCTGTCAGATATATTCCAGCACCACATCCGAGCTGTCCCTTTTGAAAACCTCAGCATCCACTGTGGAGAAAAAATTGAGCTGAACCTGGAAGCAACCTACAACAAGATAGTGAAGAAGAAACGTGGGGGCTGGTGCATGGAAAACAACTACCTTCTGTTTTGGGTCCTGAAAACTCTTGGCTATGATGTCACCCTTCTGGGAGGAAAAGTTTATGTCCCAGAGCTTGCTACCTATCCAGGTGAAAATGATCATCTGCTGCTACGAGTGGAGCTTGATGGCAAATCCTACATTGTGGATGGGGGGTTTGGGTTTGCCTACCAGCTGTGGCAGCCAATGGAGCTGATTTCAGGGACAGATCAGCCCCAGACTCCCGGAGTCTTTCGTTTTCAGGAGGAGAGTGGAACCTGGTACCTCGAGAAGGTGAAAAGGAAGCAGTGGGTTCTCAACCCAAGCACCTCGACTTCCCAAAATGAGGAAGATGAAGCTTGCCGTCGGATTTATCGCTTTACTCTTCAGCCACGAGACATTGAGGAGTTCAGGGGCTGCAATGACCACCTGCAGACAGACCCTGACTCTCTCTTTGTGACCAAGTCCATCTGCAGCCTGCAGACCGCCGACGGCATCCGGGCACTGGTGGGGTGGAAACTCACTGAGATGAAGTACAATTATAGGGACAATATGGATCTGGTGGAAATCAGAATCCTTGCAGATGAAGAAATAGAGAAAACATTGAAGGAGAAATTCAATATAACACTAGACAAGAAACTTGTACCTGTCAATACGAGCAGGTTTTCTCTGTTCTAACTCACTGCCTAAATTACAATTCAATTCAGTGGCATTACAGGCAATTCTTCCCTCTCTTTCTGACAAGCATTCAAAGGTTAATCTTTCTCCTTCCATCTACTCCAGTGTAAGGCAGAACATACTAGCATGAATCTGGAAAATAAATGAATTTTCACAACTATTCCTGCATTTCTTTTTAGGTTGGGTACAAATAATTTCTGCCTAGCTCAATCAAATCATTGCCCTTCTGTTTGTGCTTAGTGGGAAGCAGACTCAGCCCATTACCTACTCCTTTCATCTCTTAAAAGCTTTTCTAAACACACCCAGAGTAGCTGGGCAGAATGATGGAGCTGTATGTCTTTATTACCTGGTGCTGCCACCTGGAGAAAATCATACCTGCCTCTTAAATGAATACTATATAATTTTGGGAATATAATAGCCAATAAAACAAAGACATTCTGTGCTGAGTTTCTCCAGTTAAGCCATAAGTCTGTTCTTTTTGCTCTCACATCCACAACACTCTCTTCTCACATGGCAGCCAGGCCATCCCACACCTGTGCAAACTCACCACGTGAGTACTTGAGGACAGGTTATTTATGACTTAGAACTGATGATAAGAAATGTTAGTGACAATCTGTGTAGTTTCAGACTTTGCACTGTTCCTGTTCTCTTGGTGACATAACCAAAGAGCAGCTTTTCTTTGAACTGAAAGCATCTCCTGAGCATTTTGTTTGCTCACACTCAGCAGCATTCTGCTGGGAATACATGTTCCTCTCATCAGGCTCTACCCTGGGTGTTATTGCACGTTAATTATTATGGCTGAACCCAAACACATGCACAGAATTATTTTGCTGAAACATATCTGTTCTACTGAGGCTGTGTTTGCAGTGATACTAATTATATTGATATAAGGAGAAATGATGAATCTTAATGACATACCTAACGGCTAAGACTTCTAGTAGGAGAAATTACTCAAATGTGACCACTTTGCCCTTTGAGAAGATGCTTGATGTTCCTTTATGAACAAATCTTGGAAGCATTACAACTATGCACTTATAATTAAGCAAATTATATTAGTGAATTATAATTAAATAAAAAAATCAAGCACTGTGAACTAGAATGATTCCGATTTTTTTCCCCAAAACTACAGCAAGTATTCCTAAAATTAAAAAAAAAAGTCATTAATCGCTGAAGTTGTCCTGATTATTTGTATGTGCTAATACTTTCCAGCGAAGGCTTTTAAAAACACTCACAGAAACTTTTTCATTTGTTATGCAGCGTGTGCGGCTTTCAAGAACTAGCAGTTTAGATTTAATAAAAGCTGCTATTGTGAATGTTCAAAATGTATTTCTTAGAGACACAGCAAGCTCCTGAAACCTCTGTTTTCCCAGAGTCAAATTCACTTACATGTGCTTGGCTGCAGGGGTGCAATAGTTCTTTATAGCACATGAGGCCCTTCCCATCCTATGAGAAAATGAAATGTGGTTGTAAAAGAAAGAGAGGCTTCTTATGCTTTGGACCAGCAGCTTGCAACACAAATGATCAGAAGAAATTGTCCCAGGATCTTGCTTCTTTATGATCTGTGTTTTTCTGTGGCCCCCAAATTAGTGGGAGAGCTAAAGGAGCTAAACTCAGTGTGACAGCAGGGACAAAGTGTAGGGATGCAGGTAAAAGTCCAGGCAGGTCTTGGAAAGCTGTGGGGCAGGAGAAGATCCACACAGAGCCAAGAATCTCCATCCTTTGTGGGAACAAACACCTAAAAATGGTTGTGCCTACTCCTGTCTCCCTGTGTCAGAGTGTTTCCTGCACTTTGTGCAGTTCCATAGGCTCGGGGGAATGAGTCCAGGGTTACAAAATCTCAGACCTTTAAGATCAGAGTGGGGCATTAGGTCCATTACCCCCAAGATGCAGCGAGTGGAGGGCAGGAACAGGGAAAGGCACTTTTCTTTCTGCTGACTCAATTTCTGTGCCTGAGTGCTGCCCCTGCACGGCACAGCTCAGTGCTCCTGCCCCCTGCCCACCCACAGGGGCACAGTCTACTGCTGAGCAATACAAGGAAACTTGCTGTTGGAAGGAAAAAAAAAAAAAAAACCCAAACAGGTTTTCATTTCAGATTGCACTAGTTTGTTTTTCCTTATCACTAACTTCGGGGGCAAACACTTAAAGGCACAGCAGGTTCAGGGAGCTCAGAGTTCTCCAGGAGAAGCATCTTCCCTTTTGAAGGACAGGGCTTTGAACCCAGGGGAATTTAGACATCTGTGTGACTTGGCAATCTGACCTTGTTGCTTTGCAGGGTGTGGTGTCAGCCATGAGGAACAGCTCAGTGTGGTGTGGTCAGTTCAACAGCTGCCATCCCCACCAATAAACCAGTGACTTCCAGCCCTGGATTATTCTCTGTCACTTCCTACAGGGATCCAGACCACATCAGTGTCAACAATGTAAAGTCTGCATCATATTTGCACGAGTGCTTTGCTGATTTAGCATGAGTGCACCCACCAAGGTGCCCCAGACACTGAAGCCCCTGGGTGACCTGCAGGGTTAAGGATGGGTTTATAGGTTACAACCACTTACAAAAATTGCCCATGATACCCATGCTTTGGTACACAAGCCCTCCTGGAGGGCTTCAGCTGTCATTCAGTGATGTAGAAGATTAAAATTTCTTTAATGTTATAAACAGTTTGGGGGTTGGATCATTTTCAGGCTCTCTGTTCAGCACCTAACAATGAATTGCATGACAGGGCTTTCCACAAATATGCCAATACAAATAAACCAATAAAACCATCAGAATACAAACTACTAGAAAAGAAGAAACTCTCTCCCCTCTTTGGCTGCTTTGCTGGAGGATAAAGCTGTTCCAGATGGGCAGTAAAGGCAGCCTGGGCCTTTAAGGGCAGCAGTTGGCAGTGCAGCCCTTCCTGGGACCTTTGGAACAGCCCAGGGTGGAAAGGCTGAGCTGATTGCCGGCGAGGTAAGCGCTGCATGCCTGATCTTTAACTTCATCCTGCAGCTTTGGGTCAGCCCCTTTGGGAAAGCCCACCCCTGTGAGTCTGCACACCCTGTGCACAGCCCTGCGGGTGTATTGGCAAAGCAAAAAGCGCAGGAACCCCAGGGCTGATGGTGAGTGAGCATTGCAAGGGCGTTTTCCAAGTGAGACACGGAGTGTTTGAGAGTTAAACTAACCCTCTGTGCTGAGCCAGAGTGTATGAACAACGCAGCTATTGACTCATGGTGCAACCTAGAATCAAACAAAACAGTGTAGGCGTGTGCAAGAGGATCCAGCCGCGGAAGTCCCTCATGGTTTTTAGCAGAGAACTGATCCTAATATTCAGCCTAATTACAAAAGGACCCAGCGATCCCGAGGGACAGGTGCAGACAGGCAGAACTAACATCTCAATCTCACTACCCACAAAGCTGCAGGAGCACTGAGCAAAGCTCAGCTGCTGCAGGAGCAAACAAGGCTGAGATCCGGGCTGAGGCTCGGGATATTTGGCAACTCAGTTTTGGAAGGCAGGCTGTGCCCTGGGAAAGGATCTGCTCGCTGCTCACACAGCAGAAGCAGCTGTGCCCAGGGAAAATCTGTCTCCAGGAAGGTGAGGGAGTAAACCCTGATTTATGTGGATGCTCCCTAATGTCAACGATGTTGTAGTGCAGCTTTGCCATGCTTTAACCTCTGTAAGCATTCATTGAGATCAGAGCACGTTTTGTCAGCCACTGCAAGGCTGTCCCTGAAGAAGACTTTAAATCGATGAGGCCAGAGAAGGGGCAGCTGGGGAAACTGAGGCACAGGCAGGGAATTTCCCCAAACGCTTTCCCAATATATTTTCCCAAAATCTCATTGCTGGCACCCCATGGGGGCTCTCCGTGGCTGGATGAGGGGAGCTGGTTTTATGCTGTGCTTTCCCCATATAATGGGGACACTCAGACCCAGGAGATGGATGAGAGGGAGGGCATCACCTTCTGCTGCTGACCCAGGGCAGGGACTGATCCGGTTTTGCTGGAGGGTAAATTCCAAGTATGTCAGACCCACCAGGCTGATGCACTCCTCTGGATTCCTGCTGGTCACAGAGCTTCAGTTCAACACCCTCATGGGGTAAAGATGTTTCAATCTCCTATGCAAAATTGCTGAAAGTGGGAATAGAAAGAAAAATGAGGCAGAGGATCACAGGATGAGCCTGCCAGTGAACACGTGTGCTGTGTGTTGGGAAGGAAATGGCTTTCTACAAGTGTTTCCAAGGAGATCCTGCCAGAGATGAGTGCCCTTGTCCTAAAAAAGGGAAGGAAAAAAAATCATAAAATGCAGTATCAAAGAGACATTACTGTTTTTTTCATGTAGACTCTTTGGATCCTTTTGAAGTGAAAATGTTTATTTCTTATTCCCTTATTGGGATAATTCTCTATTCTATCACATTTTCCTGTGGGTTTGCATTAGCCAGTCTGAATATTGGTACTAGTGCAGATCAGGAGCAACACAACCAAGTCATGTGAGTTGTGCTGCTGGCATCAAGATTGGGGTTAAAGTCTAGAGATTAGACCACTGGATGTGCTCATCTGCTGAGGTGGGAGCACTTCCACCCATGGATTTGAGGTGGGATTTTCACAAGCTTCTGGCACAGACATGGGGTCAAACTGCTGGGGGGGAAACAATTGGACCAAAGCTGAGAATATTCAGTGGAAGGGAGTTTGTTCCATCTCATCCACATCAAAGGGTTTTTGGAAAATCCTCCCAGGATTCCTCAACCAGTTGAAGGAAGCAAAAACTCCTTAGACATTTTGGAAATTAACACAGCCTTAACCGATTGTGAATTGTCCTGAACAACAAATATTCGTGCATGGAAAAAAGCCAAATTAAATCTAAACTAAAGGCAAGATAAATCCTTGCAGAGAGAAGGTGTGTCACTGAATTAGTAGTCCTACAGGGAACCTTTTGTTTCTTGGCCACACAGCCAGTGCCAAAGACAGTGCCTTTCTACTAATGAAAGGGGACCAGAGATAAAAAGACATAAAATATTTCCAATGATTTGATCTGAAACTAAAGCCTTTAGTTTTTAAAAGATGATCAAAGAAACCAAAAGATTATGAATATGCCTTGTTTATACTTTTATATTAATTCCTTTGATCCTTAGGTTAGAAAAATTATAATCCCTTCCTTTTGTAGCCAGGGCCCTGTCTAAACTCCCCAGGGAAATTTAAGAGATAAAGAAAACAATGATCTACTTCAGATGGAAACCTGTCTGAAATGGTGGCACACTGAGATGTTAATCCCAGTTAACTGAACCCATGAATGCAAAACCTCCCAGTTAAATTACCTGTGGGATAAAGAAAGAATTGCTTACCTGGTACAGTAAAAGAAGCAGTAAGATCTTGCTGTGACTTTTTTGCTGGTATAGTATGACATCTTTTCTTGATTTTTGAAAACTTTTGTCATGTGGGATCCTCCTCTGTGGCCAGAGATTCTGTTATGGCATATTCTGTGTCTTCCCATGGGAAAAACATCCACCTGGTTTGAAGGTAGCCCCTGAGAGAGGGAAAGCATTATTGTCACCTGCTTCTGTCCTTGTCTTTTTTAAAAGAAATACTTAAAATTCTTTTAGATCCTCAATAAAAAGGCCGAGACTACTTTTGCAGGCTGGTTAACCTGTGCTGCAGAAACAGGAGTGATCCCCTTGACAGCTGCACAGCAGTAACTGGCTACTTTTCTGCTCACACAGGCAAAATGAACATTCAGGAGTATTTTGGAAGGATATCTTACAACAAGCCCCACAAGGATGCAGACTTGCAGACCCTGACAGCCATCTTCCAGCATCACATCCAGACCATCCCTTTTGAGAACCTCAGCATGCATTGTGGGGAGGCCATCGAACTGGATTTGCAGTCTACTTACAATAAGATCGTGAGAAAGAAACGTGGTGGGTGGTGCCTGGAAGTCAACCACCTCCTCTTCTGGGCCTTGCAAGAATTAGGGTATGACGTCTGTATTCTTGGAGCAAACAGCTATGAACCAGCAGAGAAGGGATACACTGCTGAGATGAACCACATCCTGCTGAAGGTGGTGATCCAGGGAGATTCCTACTTAGTAGATGTTGGGTTTGGGGGCGCCTACCAGATGTGGCAGCCGCTGATGCTGATTTCTGGGAAGGACCAGCCCCAGGTCCCTGGCATTTTCCGCCTCATGGAAGACAACGGCACCTGGTACTTAGAGAAAGTCAAAAGGAAGCATTACATCCCTGAGCACTGTAAAAATGACCTGACTTATACTCCAGAAACGGAGAACATCCGAAAAATACACAGATTTACTCTCGAGCCACGGTGTATAGATGACTTCCAGGAGCTAAATACGTACCTCCAAGAGTGTCCAGACAACATCCTTCAGAAGAAATCAATCTGCAGTCTCCAAACCCCCAGTGGGGTCCTTGCCTTGGTTGGATGGACCTTGACTGAGATGAAGTACAAGTACACCGAGGACATGGACCTGGTGAACATCACAACCCTTACAGACGAAGAGGTTGAGAAGACACTGAAAGATAAATTCAATATAGTACTGGAGAATAAGCTTGTACCAGTAAATGTTCGTGGCTTGCCACCTAATTTAGTGGATAAGATCCAACTGTAACACATTTAAAGATAGATCTTTAAATAGCCAAGAGGAAAATTCTAAAATTAACATTAATTACAATAATCTCATTTTTAATTTGAGCTAGTCACAAAGCTTGGTAAATTCTAGCACATTGCTAATTAACTGCATATATAAATTGCATATTTTTTATTACATCTCTCCTTCCTTAGAAACCAAGATGTCTTACTAGCTCTGTTTTGCTCATATGGAAATTGCTTTTTTGACTCCTTAACTTTTTGCTCACCTTCTCAAGAACTCATTTTATTGCAAATATATTTTGTGGCAAATGAGACCAAAAAGATGCAGAAGAAGAGGTTGTGTTACCATTTTACACAAAAGACCTCTAACCTTTTTTGGCATTATTTCCAATCTTCTCAGTGACTTTTACAAATTATTCACTTCCCTTAACAGTCTTTAAGCTGAGCTGAATTTGGCTTTTAAAGATTTTATAGAAAAAAGAAAGGTTAAGGCTTTCTCAAAACAAGCTACCATTAGGTGCTGATTAGCTTATGAAAAGTTGAAAGACTTGAATCCTGTTCAGAAATTGTCTTAAAGTAAGATATTTATCCAAGGGTACCAAACCTTGCCCAAAATCTCTCTAATTTTGAGTACCCATTTTTTCTGAGTCTGACTTATCTGTGTCTCTGAATTCAAAATAAAATCTATAGATTAGATGATGCAACAGTTCTTAAAAATCTTTTAATTTTTAAAAGACTTTTGATATCAAAACTGGAAAAAAACTTAGATCAACCTTTGCAAACTATAATCTAAATTTCTGGGACCAAGCCTCCATGTGATATCAAGAGGATATGACAGTATTATAGATAAAATTCTTTGTATTTATTACAAACAGTATTCTGCACAAAAGCTACCTTAAAAAGCGTGGATGCAAAAGCAAGCCCTGGGAAGTGAGGACATGCCACCAGTGTGGTTTCACAGCAGGATATCCATAGCACAGGAGCCTTTTCCCTGATGATACCTGTGGCACTGTACAGGACGTGCCATGGAAGAGGGCAACAGAAGAACATCAGCCAAAGAGGAGACCTTGATGCTTGTTTTTGTCAAACCACACGGACCTACAGGGCACCTGATGTGCCTAAAGCTCAGGTGCTTCCTAGGTGCAGTANATGCTTGTTTTTGTCAAACCACACAGACCTGCAAGGGCACCCCATGTGCCTAGGTGCAGTTAAATGTGCTCTTTGCCCTCCCCAAAGAGGGATATTCTGATATTCCACCTCCTTCAAATGAAGGGGAGACAGGCTTGACTGGGGGAGAATTAAATAAACAGCACTGCAACACTTTGAGGATGCAGGAGGCCAAGTTTTAGAGCAGAAATGCAAATAAATATTTGCCATGGCATTCACTGGGTGTGGCAGCTCCACAATAACTCCCTGCTGCAGCTGAGGAGTTGAACAGATTGAAAAAGTTCCTGTGTGGGCCAAGAAGGGTCATCTGTGCACCCGTGGAGCTCAGGGACACACAGCCTGCAACACCTGGGCACCTCAGTGGCACAGATGGACATCCTCCACTGCACAGTGCTGGTTTGCAAAATAACACCATTTAATTCTGAAAAGTTACAACGCCATTTGCAACAGCCTGCTGTAATTATTTTACACAGAAAACGAGTTCATTCTGGTCTTAACTAGGGGAAAGCATAAACATCTACGAATAGAGAAGAAACAAAGTTTAATTTGCTCACGGATCAGCGAAGTCCAAAAATGTGAATTCATTTTGGGTGGACTCTGCCCTTTCTTGGAATTTAAGATTCAGGAGCGAGGGTGTCATGGGTTACAGTGCAAAATGTAATCAAAAAAGGTATTCCATCACTATCTGTTGGAACTGGGGTGAGGGGTGGTGTAATATTCTGTCAGTAGCCTGGCTGATAAGAACCCAGCTGGGGCAGTTTCTTTATCTCTTCCACAACCCTGTCTCCCTCCAGGGAGAGATCTTCTGCTCATGGGCCATTGAGTCCCACTGATAAAATTACATAATCCCACTGGAAAATGCTTCATCCAGGGGGAGGAGCCTCTCTACCTGAATAAAAACCTGAGATTTGGGACACCCAAGGCAGCTTTTGCCACTGGACTCCCAGAGGGAGACCAGACCCATCCATCACCACTGGACCTTCAGCAGAGGCTGCACCTTTCTCCAGGATCACTGCTCCACCAGAGCCACATCTGCCACTGCAGGAGGGCTGCAGCCACCATTCCAGCTGGACTGCTGCCAGCAGGGTGTCAGGTTGGATTCTGACTCTGTCAGTGGTTTTCTTTGTATTATTGCATGTATTTTTTTTTCCTTTCTTTTTCCCTTTCTTAATGAATTGTGTTTCTGACTTGGAGTCTCTCACTGGTTTTGCTTTCAAACCAGAACAGAGGGCCAGCAGAGCTCAGACAGACTACCCTGAAAATCTGCATCCACTCCTGGCTTCACTGACTGCTGCCCCTGCAACAAACCACCTAGAAACTGAATACCTCAATAAAGAAAAAGGGATCTCATAAGAGGTAAGTTATTTTCTTAGAAAACTCTCCAAAGAAAAAATTAAAAACCCTGGTTTCTTTATGATGGTAAAGGCCATGGACAATAACATAAGCAACATTCTCTAGGAAAAATGTTCTAAAAATGTGTGGATATAGAGCTAAAATATCACCTGCTAAACAGAGGCTCTTAAAGAGGGCAAAACAGATGTGCAATTTCAATTCTTCTACCTTTCACTCTTCAGAAGCTTCACTTCACTATAGATTCTTTTGTTTAGGTTCAATAGTAGATATGAATTTAGAACTGCAACTTCTTGTTGGAAGTCATGCTTTTAGGTACTTAAATTTATTTAAAAGTAATGCAAGTGCAAAGGAAGCAAAAGTTCAATCTAATAATCAATAGATTACAAACTCTGGGTTGTGCAACCCAGAAAGTCTGTATTCTGATGCATTAGGATAAAGGAAATAACATATTTTCAATAGTGGAATTGCTGATACTGTGTAACTTCTGGTAAGGAATATTTTTGTACGAATACCTTCATTTACACCTTTAAAATTCTTCTGCTGGTTTTCTCTGCATAAATCATAGCCACATTTGTGGGATGACCTTTTCAGTACCTGCCTTTTCATCTGGTCTGCTCACATTTCAAAAGAACAGTGGCTTTCATCTCCTGCAGTCCAGATCTAATGCTGATCAAGCATATTATGGAGCTGCAGAAAGAAATTACAAATAATACAAACTTGAGAAGGAGTTTTATACTGGTGTGTCTATTCAGCATTCACAATCAGAGGGATAGGATCAGATATACTCAGATTCTGCAAATCAAAAGTGCCATGACTTTTACGTTACCCTTAACAAATATTACATTGAACATATCCTCCAACAATACACTTAGATATCACTGGAATCTGAATTCCTCTCTGTAGCAGGTAATGTGAATTTTTTGCTGGTGCTCTCCATTCACTTGGGACAGCTGCCTCTGCACTGTGAATATGCACAGCATGAGTCTGCCACTGAGAATCATCTTGAGAAATTCTAGTTTGCAGTAAACATTCAGTTCACGGCTGAGTGGAAGGACTGGTGAGTTTTGAGAAAGCTCGGGGCCAGAGAGAGTAAAGCAGCCCCTGATCATTTTCAAGGTGCTGTGAGACACAGGGCACAGGAGGGAATGGAGATGTGCTCCTTATCTTTTAAGCCACTCACCTCCATTCAGATCCATTATTCCAACACCAAAATGAGTTTCTACAACACTGAGAGCAGACACAAGACTCAGTGGTCTGTGACTCTTTCAAAAGCCAGAGTTTTTTCTGTTATAATTATCTGACTAAAGCTTATCACTTTACTTTTCATGATAACTTTTTGTAAGTGGTGGAAGAGCAATGTGTACTGAACGAGCAATTCATTTACTGTCACGTCCATCAGTGGCAGACTCATGAAAAGAACATGTGAATCCTGGCTCAGACTGTCCTCCTTCCCACTGACAGATGACACTGCCTCCCCCAGTGACTGTCCTGTCACTGAACAGTGGCTTTAGACCATTTTTCATGAACCCTGTGCACACTCCCCAGCATGATCTTGTATTTCTTCTTAACCCCGCTGTTACAATGCAAATACAGCAAATCCCCATCTCACAGCCACCTCGTATGAAACTGAAATGGCATCAGCTGTTTGCCAGAGGGATGACTCTGAGACAAAAGCAAACCCTCATGTGCACTGCTCTTTGCTCAGGGAACCATTTGATAGGAATACTTGTTTCCTTTAAAAGCTGTTCTGATGAGGTTCAGTAGATTAAAGAATCTTTGCTGGCAGAGGCAGGGCAGCTTTCCAGAGCATCATAAATCACTGATGTAAAGAAACCAAAACACAATTCCTTCCTCTGCAGGTGAGATGAACCTTGAAGAGTATTTTGCAAGAACCGGCTATAAAGGCTCCACTGAAAAACAAGATTTGGAAACCTTAACTGATATATTCCAGCACCACATCCGCGCCGTTCCCTTCGAAAACCTCAGCATCCACTGCGGGGAGGAAATTACTTTGGAGTTGGAGCACGTTTACGACAAGATTGTGCGGAGGAAGCGGGGTGGCTGGTGCATGGAGAACAACCAGCTGCTGGGCTGGGTGCTGAAGGGCCTGGGGTACGACACCAGCTTCCTGGGAGCATACGTGTACAACCCCCACCAGAACACCTACACCACCCTCATGACCCACCTCATAGTAAAGGTCGTCATCGACGGCAAAGCCTACGTCGTTGATGGAGGATTTGGGGTGTCCTACCAGATGTGGCAGCCCATGGAGATTGTGTCAGGGAAAGACCAGCCCCAGGCTCCCGGCGTCTTCCGCTTCACGGAGAAAAACGGAGTCTGGTACCTGGAGAAAACGAGACGGAGACAGTGCATCCCCAACCAGAGCTTCTCCAGCTCTGACCTGCTGGAGAAGAGAGAGTGCCGGCAGGTTTATATGTTCAGCCTTGAGCCACGGACAGTGGAAGATTTCCAATTCCAGTGCACATACCTCCAGACCTCTCCAGATTCCCTCTTCACTAAGAAGTCCATCTGCGCCCTCCAGACCACCAATGGATTCCGAGCGTTAATTGGGTGGACGTTCACTGAGACCACGTACAACTACAAGGAAAACATGGATCTGGTGGAATTTGTGACTCTCAAAGATGAAGAGGTGGAAAAAACCCTCAAAGAGAAATTCAACATCACCCTAGAAAGAAAACTTGTCCCCATTAATGTTAAAGCATCTTACACAATCTAGGTGGCCAGGAAAACCTACAATGATATGTACAGCACCTTTCACTGTGCAATCCCTACTGCAAGGTTATGGGATTTTTTTTGCAGGTGACTGAAGGATATATACATTGATATGAGATTAAGGTGAATTTCACTTTGGGAAAAATCAGGAATTATGACTCTTGAGTCAATTATTTGCTGGGAGATGACTGTGTTCAATTTTTGGCACAAATGTAGGATTTGATTTGAACTGGTTATAAGCTTGGGTAAGAAATATGTCTGGGGAATTTTGGACTGCCTGTAGCACATGAGTATGGATTATTAATTGTGATATGCTGCCAACACATTTTCTAAGGTTATTATAGGGAGACAAGTCATCTGTGAGCATTTAGACAATGAAGTAGACATTTAAAACTTCATTTTTCACAAGATCCAACCACTCACAGCTCATCTCATTCCTCTACCTTTAATATGAGTAAAGCATTGTCATCTTGGAAAGGAGCATTAGGAGGCATAATTCTTTCACCATCATCCTTAGACAAACCATAGTACAAAATGAAAATCATCATCATGTGCATCCCTCCAGCCATTACTGCAGTAAACTGCCCCAAGTAATTTTTGGTATGTAGCTATTCTTCTGGTGATGAAAATTCTATATATTGCAGTATTATTGTGGCTGATGGGCTCTGAGGAGATAACTACTAAGCTTTGTTTCTGAGATGTAATCATCCTATAAACTGTGACTGGTACTCAAATGTCACAGCTGGCTTAGATTTATTTTGGTTCCAAAAGGGGTGGAAATTCTGTACTTTTAGGACAGCACTGTATTTGTATGTGAAGCTAAGCCCACCATACCCTTAATTTTGTCCTGCAAACATGAGTGTCCATATGGCTATCCTGAATGGGTACCACTCAGCACAGGAGCTTTAATGTCATTTGTGTTTGTTCATCTGTATCAAAGTAAAAAAACCACCCAAGGAGCCAGCCAAATGTAAAGGAAACATTTTCTTTTTTCACAATCAAGTTTCCCCATTTTTCAGAAAACGTTGTTCCTCCTACTATGCTTCTCTGCAAAAAGCCCAACCAAGGAAACCACTAAGAAAGGGGAAACATTCTTAAACACATCAAAAAATAGCAGAAACACTGAAAAACACTCTCCCCTGTCTGTAAGAGGCCCGAGTGTTGGTTAAATGTTGATTCCTCCAACTGAACAGTCCTTTAGCTCAAAGACATCATCTGATCATTAATCTCACAAATGCTGTAAGTGTATATCTCCAAATAAATAAAAGGAAAATAAAGACATTTTGAATTGTTTTAGGTACAGCTGCCCCCTGCACACACTATCTGCCACGTGAGGGCTGTTCACTCGTGCTGCTGATCTGCTGGCCAACCCCTCAAACTTCAAACTCCTTAGGATCAGAGAGTCACTGAGGTTGGAAAAGCCCTTTAAGATTATCAATTTCCAACATCCCAACCATGTTCACCATTAAACTCTGTCCTCAGGTGCCACTTCCAGGGATGGTGACTCCACCACTGCTCTTGGCAGTCTTACAGTCCTTCTCAATCCTGTAAAAAATTTTCCTAGCATCTAATCAAAACCTTCCCTGGCATAATTGGAGGCCATTTCCTGTCATCCAGTCAAAAAAATTTTCCTAGCATCTAATTAAACTTTCCCTGGCCTAATTGGAGGCCATTTCCAGTCACTTGTTACCTTACCTTGGAACCTGTTACCTGTCACTTGAACTAAACAGGCCAATACTGAACAAATGCAGCAGTGGTGCTGGAGATGGAGAGTTCCTGCAGGTACCTGGATGAAGAGGGTGTAGGCTGAGGAAAATGATCACTGAAGAGACCCAGGAGTCTTCTCTGCTGGGCTTGGCAGCCAGCAGCTCTGGAGTGGCCATGGTGTGAGCTCTGGAGTGACCATGGTGTGAGCTCTGGACTGGCCATGGTGTGAGCTCTGGAGTGACCATGGTGTGAGCTCTGGACTGGCCATGGTGTGAGCTCTGGAGTGACCATGGTGTGAGCTCTGGAGTGACCATGGTGTGAGCTCTGGAGTGACCATGGTGTGAGCTCTGGACTGGCCATGGTGTGAGCTCTGGAGTGACCATGGTGTGTGCCAGCTCTTTATGTCACCAGCCATGGTGGCAGCTCGTGGCCTGGGTGCACAGGCAGCTGCACAGGGATGAGGAACTGAGAGCCAAGCAAGTGGTGACAGGGGACACTGAAAAGATCTTACTGAGGCCAGAACACAGCTTTTCTGTTAATAATGGAATTATGGGATTTGTGTTCAGGTTATTCCCTCCTATTAATGTCCCATTAAGGGTTTTTATCCCTTCCTAAATAATTGATCATGACAAGGTGCTCCCCGAGACTTTGGGGAACATTACAAACTCCAAATCACTGACCACCTCCATTCTATCTGATGGGATTCCCATTTACTCTCTTACCAAACCACATTTCTCTGTGCCATCAACCATAGCTGTCTTGAGGACAGCCATTAACAGGGTGGTTATTTTGCCTCCCAGCTTCCCCAGAGGTTTTCCTGCTCCCACATAATTGCTTGGATTTTGGCATGCCAAGGTTTTCTTGGGCAGTCATGGGCTCCTATCAGTATTTAACTGAGAAGTCTCACCCAGCTACCCCTTCTACTTTTTGGTTCTTACCAAAGATCTACAGAGCTGCTGGTGACTGAGGCTCCAAGCATCCCCCTGACTCCCATCTGTTAAAAATCACTCTCTAAGAGGGATTTTTTCATCTTGACGTGACAATTATAAGCAGGTCCTCACTGAGAAACATGAAATCACACAAAGAAATGTCAACACATACAGCTAAGGAACAGTTTCACAGTTTAACTAAAGCTCCCCAGAAGCTGATGAAAGCAGGTTATTGAGGTGTGAATGCCAGGCCCAAAATGCCTCAGAGGTTTGAGATGAGAATGGTGCAAAATCAAACAAAACCAAACAAACCCTGAGGCCTCATGCTGGGGTTCCATTAGCAAGGCAGTACTGTGGAAGCTGATGTTCTCCCAGCCTGAAAACAAACCACCAAGTCCTTAAAGCATCAGCTCTCACAGAAACTTAAATTCACATGCAGTGGGGAACTGTGGGATGTCTGCCATCCTTCCCTACCACGATGCTTTATTAGCACTCTCAGAGAAGGGTTTAATGAGAGCCTAAGTGATTTTGCAGTTTTAGTTGTGGACTGTTGTTCAAATGAAGCAAAACAAATGCTAAGAAACCGCCCCCAGACCCATCTAATTCCAAACACAATTTAACAGTATGGTATTCCAATCAAGAGAAAGACAAGACAATTTCTTTTAAAGTCTGAATGCTGGATGAAGTCCCAGACTCCCAGCCCAGCTGCCCATTACATGCACAGGCAATGCCCAATGGCAGTGACAGCCACCCGTGGCTGCAGCATTGCATAATGGAGTGGCTCATTAGAGAACAAGACACAGAGCATAACGCAGTTCAAACTCCACAGCACCACTGAACATCCTGCCCCTCCCCAAGAACCAAAGTTTAATCAGCTCAAGCATTACTAAATTCACACTGGATGGCTCACTTCAGTTGGACTCTGGTCCTGGACTTTTTAAGACCCAATACTAAGCAGAACAGAAGAGAAACATCAGCAAGAAAGACGAAGTTGTTCAACACTTCCATATTTTCAAGCCCAGCAGTTATTACAAAATAAGCACCACCAGCCTGCCTAAGGGAGGGACCAAACTTCATGTGTCATGTGAGCTGTCAGTGAGCACCACCCACAACCACCCACAGGCACCTCATGGTCACAGGCATGGACATTTCTGGTGCCTGGGAACACTTTACCCACTTGCATTTTGCAGGTAGCCATTTTCTGTAATAAAAACACTGCTTACCCAACTTGCTTCTGTTTTCAAAGAAACACTCTTCATTTAGAAACATGACCACGTGGGAAAGTCCTACAGCTTAGGAGCTTGCACATAAAATGTACTGGAGTCTGTGTCAGAGCCAAGAAATCCTGAATCAATGCAGGTTTGCTTTATGAATATTTCACTGCTACGCTTACAACTCTGTCAAGAGTAGTTCAAGCACAGATTTTATACAGTAGAATATTTCTACCTCAGGTAGGAAGCTTGAGTCAGACTTAAATCCATCCATCCATCCATGTATTTATACCATTGGAAATGCAGACAGATATTTCAGAAGATCCCACCATGTAACTGTACCTGAAGTACATTTAAATATGTCACACAGAGTTGAGTTTTGGTTTTGTCTTGCTCACAGTAACACACTATGGATGGTGCTTTTAAAAGCACATTTTGCAAAGGCCCCATGAATAAAAGATTGTGCTAAAAATAAGAAACTGGTCTTACAGTAGCACTGAGCCACCAGCTGAACATGAACAGCAAAGCCCCCAGATTTCAATACAATAAACAAAAATCTACCTTTTCTTCACAGATGGTGTTGGCCATGTTTAGGAAACAGAACCAACCTTCCTTTGTCCCAATTCCAAAATCGTGGATTTTCTAGGAAGCTCTTTAGCTTATCCATGCACCGTGCCACCTGCACACCCAGCTATCCCTCAGGAAATGACATGAAATTAAGGAGGCAGAATGCCCTTTGATGAGATTAACCCCCACTGGACTGAACAGAACCCTGCAATGCAGGGGAGCTCTCTGCAGAACCCTGAAAGAGGAAAACTCCACATAGAATTCATCTCAGCTAGTGCTGTTATCAAAATAACCCAAAAACTTCTTGGCACCACTGGAAACTTCCCCGACCCATGGTCTGCCAGGACATGCAATTGCAGTGACATCTCCTGGTTGCTGGTGGCTCACCAGAACAAACTCTACCCATCAACCATTCAGCACAGCTACGCAGAAATTCACTCTCCACTCAAGAAATGTGTTCAGAGAGAGGGGAATCATTTTCCTACTAATATGCAAGAAAGAATAATGGGATATATTCCAAGTTTTTCTTGTGCTGACCAACAATAAATCATTTCATAGCTCAGGTCACATCTTCCATGGGAAGAAAAATGTCTTGCCATCATTAACTCCTTTTCAGCTAGCAGTAATATATGATCAGGTTTTAAGTAATTGAACCAGTAGCATTTAATTAGCTCTGAAAAACTATCTCAGATCATGAATCACAGCCTTTCCACCTGCACAAAGTCCCCTTACTAGGTTAGAAGTATATTTCTCTTTCCATGTGTGATCCATCTTGAATATCTAATTAGGTGCTCCTGATATATGGATCATAGTTCATATATCACATGCAAAATACAGCAGACACAGTGTGTCCTTCTTTAAATAATTGAGTTTCACGTCTTGCTTCACTGAACTGTTAAAAAAAGACCAGAAAAATCCTCGTGCCCATGGCAGAACAGCCACTCCTGGCTTCAATTAAATATTTCCTCTTTCTCCAGAGAGCCAGCATTAAGGAGGAGTAGCTTGGACATCCTGAGGAAATGTACCAATACCAGTATTTCTTTTTGAAAGGCCATACACAGAGAACTGCTGTGATTTTAGACAAGACCACACTGGTGTTTTTCAATAGGCCCAGAGCACCAAGTGACCAGAGAATGATGTTTCTATCCTAATCCTACTTCAGATGGCTTCATCACATGCTAAATAAACCAGTGCACTCAGCTAATGTTGGGGGACATCTGTGGCCAGCACAAAACAGGATCACTCCTTTTATCAGGCTGTATTAAGCATAATTTTTTTACATTAAATAAGCTAATCCACAATCATTAACACAAAACCCCACAGTTTTTATTCAGCTTTCAAGTATGTTTCTGAAACTGTTATTATGCTTTTATGACAAGACTTACATAATTATAAGATTGGATTTTTTTGCTGAAAAAGAGGCAAAATTAGCAAACCTCTTTTGGAAGGCAGAAACTAAGACTCACAATCTGCTCAGATGTCAAACTGTAAACGTCGCCCAATATTTGGCTTGCTGTATAAAAAAAAGTTTCACTACAAAATCCTCTATTTTTAAATAAACTTTATAAAAAATAAAATTCAATAAAGTGGATTTTATCTCTCTGTTCTTCTCTCATCTTATTTTTAGCACAGTAAAAAAGCCCACAAACCAAGCATGTTTCTGCTGCCTTTTTTCAATTTGAAGAGAGCGAAGGGTTCATTTTCATAATAAAGCAAGCAGTGAAAGTTGAACTGCCTTACTGAATTGGACACAGCTCATCTTTACTCCAAATACTTCTTTCAGATGTTATCCTAAATTGTAAATAATGTTGCTTTTGATTGCATGCAACACTCAATTTAACTATGCAGAACATTTAAAGAGACTGATGGGATGAAGAAAAGCTGCTGAGAGAGGAAAGGATGTACAACATCCATTACATCAACACCCACTTTGAAAGTGTCTGTCCTGTGGATGGCAGAAATTTCAATGAGAATAGAACAGATTTACAAATCCACCCTTTACATTAAATAGCAAAAACTCCAAACAATCTCCAGTTCTTGGTACTCTGTTTGGTAGGCATTAGGTAACAAGCTCCACTCGTGCAGTTGACATTAATCCTGAGGTTTTAAGAACATTTTCTTAGCTCTTTTACTAGGTCTTGTGTTACTATTCCCCTCTTCAGCTTCATCATCTTCATCATCATCCTTGAGTACACGTTGGTCCCTTTTTCTCAAAAATTTCTTCCCTACTGTTCCCACTAATGTTTCATATCTGTAGAGAGAATAAAAAAAAATTACACCTTTTACTAAAATCAGAGGAAAAATCGTGGAGCATATCCTAAACCTAATCAATGATTTAAGTGGTGTAAAAACCCTGGCTATTAAAAGCCTGGAGAAGTGCAAATACTACATTACTTACTACATTATTATTCACTCTGATGGTTTCAATTTGTTAGCAACTGGTAACAAGGAGGGAATTAGCATGGAATACCTGGATATCAAAGGGCAAAAAACTTCTACAAGTTATTTTACCCCCAATTGTGATAGAGATTCAAGTGAATATACAGAAGCATTCCTGGAAAACTAATTTGGTACAGTTCCATATCTATTGTGGGCTTTTTTATTTTGTTTGTTTCCCTTTTGGGTTTTATTTCCCCACACATAATACAGTAACATCTCATATTCCTAGCTAGTACTGATTATGTCATAAAATGCAACTTACCTTCTGGCCATTTCTTCATCTGACACATCAGCCTCCATTTTATCATCCTCTTCAGTTTCTTCTCCCTTGCACTTAGAGTTCATTTGGATCATTAACTTCTGAAAATGAAGTGAGAAACAGCTTAAACATGTAACCATGACACAATGGTAACAGTGCTGAAATTCACTGGAAGAAGAGCATAAGAGGTAAGAATTAAATTTAGTAATTATTTTCTATTCCTGGTTAGGAACAGAAAAAACTCATGAGAGGCAGTGTTTCAGAGTATTGCACTACTCAAACATCCTAAAGGGCACTCCAAACATCTCCAGGAGACCAGAGAGTCAGATCATAATTAATTTTTCATCGTGATGTTAGCACACAGACCTTGAAATGGTTTTGTTGAGAAGAAAGAATATCTTCAAGGATTTACAGTAAAAGCCATGAAGCAGTCTTCTGCTGAGTCACAGGGACAGCAAGTTCAAAGTAACAAAAAGAATCCCCTAGTAAAATTACCTTACACAGTCTTCTGTAAATCTTTTAATCTTTGCACCTTCATCCTCCTGCTTCACTTCAGTGGTAACCTTTTTATTACTGTCCCTGTGTACTTCTATCAGCATGAATCATGCCAGAAAGAAATTAAAGACTCTCTTGCCCAGCATTTTTACTTTGGAACTCTAAGCCCTTACTTTTACAAGTAAGTGTTGAATAAATAGGGTTGAATGTTTGTAGATTGGACTCTGCATTCTGTGTCAGGAGGAAAAGTGAGCTTTTGTTTGGGTGAGCAGCATGTGGGATGGTTTCCTCACTTCAGGGAGGGAAAATCTGAAGGAGTCATGCAATTACTGATCAACAACACAGGGAGGTAAAAAGATTCTATTTACCAGATGCTGCACTGATCAACATTTAGGGTTGAGTGATGGAGTTTCTGGACATGGAAGGATTTATGGAAGATGCTGCAAAGACCAACAAGGCTGCAGGGTGAACATTCAGATCCCCATCCCCAAGAGCTTCAATCTATATTGTGAGACAACCTCAAACCAGGACATTGAAATGGTACCTCAATTTCTGGATTGAATCCTTTGAAGGACATTCTGCCATAAACGAGATCCTCACATCGCAGAAAGCTTCTCTCTTCTATTATATAGCTCCTGCATGAAACCCCAAACCCAGCATTTTGTCAAACCATGCACTTTAAAATAATCAAATTACACAAATGCAAAAAGGATGTGCTGTCTTCCCCCCGCACAAATAAACAAAGCCATAGTGTATTTTAAACCATCAACTACTTTCTGCTTAATTGCTCTGATAAATCTTTCAGTACAAGGAGCTTGGAGTGCAAAGGAATCCTTTTTGCCAGCAAAGCTGTGCCAGTTCCACAAGCAAAATTAACTCTCCTGACAAAAAGCACTCTTTGCTGGTATGATTCCGCCTACATTAATACTTTTGCCAGAATAAAAATACCACATAAATATCACTCCCCAGGTGGCACTACTATACCAGCAAAAGCTTCTAATTAATTTTTCATTGTGCTGTTAGACCTGGCATTAGTTGAGTCTGTCAGGGTATAAAACACTGTGTCACTCTCTGTTCAGTAGATAGATTTCCCCCTTCTCCCTCCTTTCTTTCCCTCTTTTAATGAGCATGGAGTGAGAAAAGAAGCATGACCCTGAGGCATTCATAATACACATGCCAGATAAAAGTACTTCCGTGGATTGTTCCATCCTTTTCCTCACACGTATGTACTGGTTCCCTCATCCTCTTCATCTCCCATGTAAATCAAACTGCCATGATCACAGAACTGAGGCTGAAGAGGCTGAGCTCATTGTCCTGCCTCAAGGCAGCACCAGTTACACGTGTGCCATGAACAGCAGAGCTCCAGCTAACCTGGCCTCAAAAGACTTCCCATGATGAAGAATGCAGTGTCTCCTCAGGCAATCCACTGCACAGCTTCAATAGCCTTATTGTAACAAAAGTTCTCCCAATGTCCAGCTTCAACGCTCCTTGCTGCAACTGAAGCTCAAATACCTTTTTGTCATATCCACCAAGAGTAATGGAAAAGAGTTTATCAATGGCCTTATTCAACTACAGTGAATTCCTTGGGTTCCAGCTTTTTCAAAATTATGTATGTTCTCCATCAGTGGAATTTTTTTCCACTTTTGAATGGATGAAACCCAAGCAATTTCAAAAGTAGTTCTCCTGCTATTTAAAGTACCTTTCTAAAGAGCAGGATACTTTTTTCCTTATTAGCTAAGCCTTCCTTTATTTTTGCCATTATCTCTCCTATTTCAAAACCAGGATTTGAAGTGAGCTGGACACAAGAGGACAGAACTGTCCTGAATCGACTTAATCATGGAGCTGAATTTACTAACACAAGGTTCAAACTTCTTTTTTCAAATGAAGGGGAAAAGCAATGAGTGAATTGGATCCTGACTGAAAGAAACTAATTAGATGCATCTAGAAAAAAGTGTGAGTGAAAGAAAACAACACATACAAGAATTGAAAGTAGGTCAAACTACACTAGGCAACCTCAAGAACAGCCCTAAAAGTAATAAAAAAAGTTGTAACATCAGTCTGTCACTATTTTTGCTTCTGTTAACTTCTTATTTATAATATTTATCTTACAGGAAAAAATATGAATATATTATTTCCATTTCAAAACAACCCAATGATGATAAGAAGCACAAAAGATTACAAGCTTACTCTTTTTCCTTTAGATCTGGTACATCAAGATACCAGTGTTCTTCACTAATTATCTTCTTTTCTTCTTCTTCTAGTTGCTTTTTAGTTTGTGAATCCAAACCCCGTTGCATGAACTACAAAGAAAGACACAAACACACAGCTTCAGTTTTCTGCATCATGAGTATCTTCTGAACATGCAGTAATTACATGGTGGCAATTATCCATTACACAATGTTTAGCAGTTGATACATAGTAATTTTTTTTTTTCTCTGAGTTTGGTCAAAGTCTGGGCAAACAGACAATGGAAAATTAAAACAGCTGCTGATCACAGCTATCCACTGAAAGTCAACAGTCACACTTACACATAAAAAGACTTGTCCTGGCTAGTTTTGATGGATTGGAGGTGTCACAATTCCCTAATTTTACTAAGCTTTTTCTCATGTTTCAACAAAGGACAGGGAGAAAGTAACGGTGTTGAAGTTAATGCTGCACATCAGGAACCAACTCCACCCACACAAACAGCTCTGGAGCTCAGAGCTAGACGTGGGTCATACCAGGCAGGCCATTTTTTGAAACATCTGTACTTCCAACCATCCTCTTCTATTCTCTGATTTAATGAACTGGATTGCGTTTGTAGCTCTGAAGGCACAAACTTGCCTTTGGAAATGGAAAAATGTAAGACTTTGAAACCAGACTATGAAGAGAAGTCCTCTGTATCCAGCTGTGCTGAAGGGATATTCCCAGCTCTTCAATTCTCACTGACCAGCACAGGATTAAAGCTGTTAGATCACTGCAGGAACAGTCTACCAAAACAGCTGAGAGCAGTAATGAAGTTTAGGGCAAGAGTGCTATTTTCCCCTAATACAAGGACACTCCTGTCACTTGCTTCCTCAGTGACAACCTCTGTCAGGGGATGGGAACAGGCAGGTAGGAACAGTAACCTCTCAACAGCTGGGACTAGAAGAAGACATCTGTCACAGCTTGTAAAAAACTGCTGAGAGCACAGAACTACAGACCTGAGGCTTGGGAAACAGCATTTTCATTTCCATTTGTCTCAAGTCAGGTGCCTGAACTGAGTGACAATTAAGTCTAAACAATGTCAATGAAACTTTCTGGGAAAAAACACAACTCTTCAATTTATGGTGATAATCCATATAGTTCCATCCCTCTAAAAGTTGGGACCTTCCTGAGGATCTACAGAAAGTGTTTGAATAACTGTACCTGTCAGAGGTCTACATTTACACCAACTTAACTTCCAGACAGAGGCAAGTCTAACAGTACAGTTCACACACAGTCCTGTAAAAATATATAGGTGATATAGGTGTGCAATGTATGTATTATAAACATCACACATCTTTTCAGTCTTTGCAAAATGCTCAACCAAATCAAATTCAGAAGTAAAAGCCAATAGAGCTAGTGTCTCATTTTCTATTTCTATTGTTTCTATTTCTATTTGCATCCACTGTACAAGATCTTTATTGAAAGAAAAATTGACTTCTGTTTTCTGAGTCGATTCAGAATATGTCAAAGCTTTCCAATTAAAATTACAGTATCTTCTTGAGGAAAATAAGTGAATCTATCATGTGGAAAAATATATTGCTCAAGGAAATTGGTTAGCCAGTCAGAAATCTCAACACAAGAAACTCTGCAACAAGAACCCAATTAAATAATCATTTCACACTCCATTTTAAAGATTATGTTCCTAAAGATTACTACAGGAAAAACCTAGATAAAAATTATGTGATCTGGTTTCTCTCATATGTAAACACACACTGATGAATTCAAAATATACCCATTGTGGTAGGCACAGAATATCTAAGTCAGGAGGAGTTGTTTGGGTGAGTTTCCCCAAGCTGTGAAACCTGGATCAAATGGTGCAAGATCTAAAAGAATTTTCTGCAAATGGTCCTTCCAACATCACCAACCACCACTTCACCCACCTGCTGAATTCTGGCAATACAGTGGATCACTTTAGCAGAGGCAGCTGCTAAAGGCTTAATTAAAACATTTGTAAACAGGAAGATCTGCAGAAACAAAGTGCTAAATGCAAGATCCCCGTATGACCTTTTCAAAACCTACTGATCTCTTCAAAGCTGGTTATTACTGCCTGGACTGTGAACCTGCAAATGTCATGGCAGCATATTCACATGACTGCTTCTCCACGGCCTTCCACAGAAAAACAATCTAAAAACCTGCTTTTGAAATCTCCAGGGGGTTAGTAAACTGGCAAGCAACAGAAACAAAAATTTAATTTTAAAAGTGTATTGTATAAAAATAAGGGAAAATAATGATGCTGCCATCCAGGTTATGGGAGTCGAACTCTCACATTGCTGGCTGACTCCGTTCAACACTTATTCCCTTTGGAGAGCAAGGCAAGATGTATTTTGTTCCTTCTGTGTACAAGTTTTAGATTTAGCAGCATCTGTTAGTTAGGGTAAATATTCCATCATCCAACTGTAGCAGAGTGCACTTTACGTGAAAAATTGAACTGAAGTCAGCTAACTCTTTCCAGCCAGAATGTGAAATATAGGCTCATATAAATACGTGAGGAAAAAAATGGCTAAATAAAACAGCACAAGCAAGAAACCACAAAGGCCTCATCACAGTCAGTTAAAAAAATTGAATATTAACATTAAGGAAAAAAAAAGGAACTCAACTTTTCCTGGTTGTTTTCCAGCAATAAAGGACCATCAGAGGAGAATGTACTCTACTGAATTAGGAGCTGTAGTACATGGTGATAAGTAGGATCCATTGGCCAGTGAGCAGAGACTAATTTCACACTGCTGACATGAGATCCATAATTCCAAGGGCAACAAGCACATCGGGATGTTACTAAGATCCCTGGCATTTATGACCTGGAAAAGTTGGTTAATACGGGATATTAATCCCCATTCAGGCTGGGATTTCCTTAGCCAGCAATGTAATCAGGGGCAAAAATGGACACACCAAAATCTAAACTTTTTTTTCCTCAATCCTAAAAGCCCCGCCCCCAAGTAAAGCAAGCAGCATTACTTTCATTTCAAGGTGCTATTGAAATCTTTTTATTTTAATTCACAAAAAGCTGCAGAGGAGCGAGGTGGAACGAAAGCACTCCCCAAAGCTGCGCTGGAGCCGGCTCTCGAGGCCAGGCTTTTGCTGGAATCACGAAGATGCTCTCCTGCACGGAACCCTGCAGTTTGCAACCCCCGAGCCCGCTCGCCGCCTTCGGGCAGCTCGGTGCCGGCAGCGGCGATGCTCTGCCGGGGGAGCAGCCCAGCAAGCCCGAGAGTGCCGGGGAGCGGGCCATGGATAAACACAGCGGTGTTCAGAGCGTGGCTGTGGAGAGCCGGGGACACGGGGATGGACACGGGGATGCCCCACACCGGGGCTCCGGGGCGGCCGCGTGTGGCCGGGGACACCGCCCGGGCCGCGGCTCACAGCATGGACCCGCTCGCCACCGGTAGCGGCACGGCTTCCAGCACACCCCCCAGGCCTCAGGCACGCCCTCCCCTCCTTCCCCCCTCACCTTCATGCGCAGCAGGTTCTTGGACAGCTTGGTTTTCACGTCCCCGGCCATGGCGGCCCGCAGGCCGCGGCGAATCCCCGCGCTCGCGTAGCGCCGAGGCCGCGCACGCCGCGGGAGGAGAGGGGCGAGGCGGCGGCGCGGCTCCACCCTCCGGCCGGGGGCGGCCGCGGGCACTGCACCCTGCCCACATCACCCTGCCCACCGCTCTCAGCCCGCAGCACCCAGCCCACAGCACCCTGCCCATAGCACCCTGCCCACGGCCCGGGAGCCGCCGGGGCCGGGGGGTGAGCTGCTGATGCTAAACCGCCGATAGAAATAGCAATTTTACGACTATGAGAGACGAAGGGGATCGGGAATGTGAGCAGGACATAAATCCGCTTCAGTAGGGGGATCTAATGTACCTTACCCATGCTTGTGTACTGCCGGATTACAGCTTCATCCATAATGTTCTGGTATTTCGAAAAGAGTATAAAACACATCTCCCACTGGCATTTGGAGACTGCTTGACTTTATAAGCTTTTGTTTGTTTACAATCAGCACGGACTTTTATTAAATTAAATTAAAAAAAAAGAAAATCAGAAATGGTCAAATGTGATTAAAACTCGAAAGCACACAAATATGAAGACATTACAGAAAGCCTCAAAGTTTTGTCAGTCCTGAATAGTGATTTGTGAATTCAGTGTTGGCAGCGCTGTTGTTGAACTGCGGTGCTGGGCAGTGGGAGTGGAGGAGGAAATCCTGATAGGGAATTTCCAGCTGACTCCCAGTCAGAAGCATGTACCACAATTTCTCTATATATCCTCATAAATCAGAATTCTGATGCCTGTTTTGACATTTGGCACATAAACTGGGTAATAAAGCAATAAGAGTGAGGGTTCAGTGTTCAAAACTTTAATGAACTGGTGTGCTCCAAAAGACAATTTAGGGAGAAAAGTTCCCTTATATGCAAGATGTAGGTCAAAGCTTGAAGAACTCTGTGAAGATTTATGCTCTAATAGACTCCACAGAAAGGTATAATGAAGGACAAAACCTGATTGCAGTGGGAAAGGAGAGAGAATTATCCACATCCAGGCATCCTTATTACACATTTAAGCTCAGTGGACTAAAATGACAGAAATGCCAATGAAACATGGAGCCACAAATGCTTCAAGGCAAAGTCATAACACTGTATGAAAATATTTAATTTTCATATAGGGAAGGCACCTTCATTCCCAGGCTCTGTAAATGAGTTGAAGCTGCTCTGAAGTTCAAGGCCCCAGTGAGAAAGTCACATTGGGAGTGTGGGAGCTATGCTGTTTAGCTCCTCTGTTCCCTTATTAACAGCTATCATCCCTTCCCAACAAAAGAAGACTGGGAAGAAATTTGCCATTTTCTGAATACAAATGTTCATCAAAGATTGAATATGTTTGAATCTTAGTGAGCAAACCAATAGGGGAAAGCTGTTAATTAATGTAATGGCACAGTACAGTCAGAATCTGTCCATTTTTGGTCTTATGTTCTATTTGCTGTGCATTTTAATAACGCATTTACTTTTTGTTGATCATTGCAAATCAGAGCCCTGTGTTTAATTGCATGACCTTCGATGTCAGGGCTTTTCTGAGCAGTTTCAGTTCATTTACAGTCCAGGAATGTGCTTTGAATTATTTCTTCTAAATGCTGTGCTCTCCTCAGCACTTCTGTAGCCACTGAGCTGTGGTAGTGCCTGGCTTTGCTTGGTGGCTTTTGCAAGAGCTGTTTCTGTCCCTTCATCCTGCAGAACATCCCAGCTCAACACTTCCTCAGCATACTCTGCTCACAGCCTGTTTGGGATTTGGGCACTGCACGTAACAGCTCCTCTCTCCCTTTGTTGAGAAGGAGCATCCTGCCCCCAGTTCTTTGGGAGCTGCATTTTAATAATTTGCATCACCATGCAGTGTCTAACTGGGAATGTGAGAGTGCAAGGAGTTTTCACCTTTCCTAACCATGAAGATTATTCCTGGTACTCCCTGGTCCCCACTGCACCCCATGTCTTGGTGCTGCACCCCATGGAGTTGTTGCCACTATCTGCTGGCACATCAGCCAAAAACCCACCTCGATACAGGCAGGGAGAAGCATTTTGCAGTAAAAGCAGTATAGGTTCTGTGATGTTTATTTAGAAAAGTGGAGATTGTAAAAAGGCTGCCAGCGAATGTGATCTATTTTGGCAGTAAAAAAGTCCAAAGGAAATTTTTAGGTTGCATCTCCCATCACTTGAATTGGATGAGGAGGTTATAGATAACAATCAGCTGCCTTGTGGACCAGATTATACTGTCTGGTAAATGTGAAGACACTCCATTGATTGCAGGAGAAATTTTTATGATTTACTGGTTGTGGTGCAGGAGCTCAGAGAAGAATCCAGCCCTGTAAATACGCCTGCTTGTGAAGTGGAGCGAGGGTGAGGAGAGTTAGGAGAGAAAAAGAATCTCTCTATATTTAAAGATTCGAGGGTCATTGTAAATGACAATTAGCTGCCTCTCCCACAGCTCTGAGTGCTGCACAGCAGCTCCCTTTTCAACCTGGAAATCCATTTCTTTTTCAAAACAAAAATACTCAGGGAAATAACTCGGGGGAAAGGAGCTCCATCTCATCAAAGATTGTACATTAAACAAGCAGATAAAAGATTTTTCTTCCTAGGAAATGTGGTCCCTTCTCCCCCTAGTAATTACAGAAGTCAAATCAAAGTTGTCATTAACATTATTTAAGGAGTAATCTCTCTTGGAGCCACACATGTGGCAGCTGTGAAGTAATTTCACGCCAATGGGATCTAATTTGAGGGAACTCGTAGCTTACTTTTTCCATAACCTTTTATTTATTCATATTCTCGCAGTAGTGTGATTTTGGTGCAAGACGAGTATCTCAAACCTTACAGCAACCTATCAGTTGATTTGATTTCTTATGAGCTGTCTTTGAATTCCGAAGCAGCTTTTTACAGCTCTCAGAATACCTGAAGCCTTTCCCCCTTCCGTTGCAAATATCAAAATCCTTATAGTATGACAGGCGAGTCATTAATTTGTGTCAAACTCCTCCACTGTGTTTTAAGTAAGGACATTATGTATTTTTCTCTATGAATAAGGGAAAGAATACGAGAAGTGGAGCTGCCGGAGGTGTGTTTGCAAACCTGAAATGAAGGTGTGAAGTGCTGCGTGTGGCTGGGTGCGATCAGAAAAGCAGTTTTTGTCCCCTGTGCTCCCCGCAGAGAGGGTGTGGAATCCCCCGCGTGGCAGAGGTGCCTTTTTCAAGTGGGGGACTCGTTTTTCTTCTCTCCTGCTCCCACCCAGCTAACGCCAGCGGTGTATGGGCAGCTGCTGAGGCGCCGGGTGCTGGGATGTGTTACAATATTCGGTACCTTTGATGCTCTCGTGTACACCCCGTGCTGCTCTCCCCTCTCTGTTGTACCTCATCCACCGAGGGTACGGGGTAGCCCCAGCTCTGCTTCACCTGGCTCACACTCTTGGCTTTTTTAGCCCCCTTTTCTGGCATTGACACCTGTTTGGGTGGCAGCTGACACAGGGGGGTTTTAAATCCCTGCCCTGCGTTCCTCAGCTGACCACGGCTTTTCCTGTGGATGGGGATGGTTTGGAATGAATGCAGCAGGAGCCAGTCTCCTGAGATTTGGGTAACTCACATCTGTGAGCACAGATCATGATCCTTTCCTTTTAATAGCCTTCGCTAGCTCACAATTTAGGCAGCATGGAAAGGTGTTTTAAAAATGTGCTTGGGGCAAAACAGTTAGAAAATCTCCAGAAGAACCAAGATGTGTCTGGAGAAAACGCCTGATGCCAGTTTGGGAGAGGACAATTCGTTCTGAGGACTTTTGGTTGATCCAGTGGCAGGGTGACCTTTGTATGAATAAATAAAGTAATTCCTTTATGATTACTGAAAGACCCAGCCTCATAATGGTAGCTCCTTATATTCTGCCATCAACTGAAGTGATGGAGAGGACACATGCTGGTCTGTCATTCTGCTGGCATGTGGACAAGCCTAAATATTTGAAACTATTTTCTATATCCCCACGTTGGGCATTAGAGCAAAGAGAATGACTGCAGAATGGTGTGGAGTACCCTTATCTTTGCTTTCCTTTAAAAATCAGGAGGCTTTTAACTTTTTGGATTTGATGGAATCACAATTAAAAGAGAAAAGGAAAATATCACCCTCTGTTTGTTAACTATAAAAATGCAATCCAGCAGTGCTGCTGGTGCTTTGCTGTTTCCCAGGTCAATAAATGGCTCCCCTGACTTTAATAAACATTGATGCTGCAGGCTTGTTCTACAGTGATTGAACATTTTTATAGTTTCAACCACTCGCATTGCATGAAAGCTTTAAGACTTTTTTCTCTTTTTTTTTCACCCCTCTTTTTCAGGAAGGTTGGTTCTGATTGATTAAATTGTCATTTTCAGAGTTAGTTGCTGAATTATAACTTGGCATTTTTAACCATGCGATTTGTTTAAAGAGACAGCGTTTTGATATAGCAAAGCAGCTGAGAATTTTTAAGCAGTAAAAGGAAATTTTGTTCACTTTGTTCTCAGCCTTTCATCACTGCCTGACAAAAATGCTCCTGAAAACAACATGAAGGCTATGATATGAAGAGAAGGTGCTTAGATCCATGCTCACTTCTTTATTCCATCACGGAGCTGATCTGTGCAGAACTATATTGCTTTAGATTAGTAGTCGGATACCTCATTGTTGGTCACATATTTATCTTTGTGAGGAGGAATGAAGGGAGAGAGGGGGAACTAGAAACATAAAATGAACGCCACCCAATGTGATATTAAGAGTAAATGGCAGCACTGTACTTTGGACCAACTCCTTAATACTCATGATGGATTCCTTTGCACCAAAATGATGGTTTCTGAGTCAAAAACCTGCTGGGGTTTCACCTAAATCCAGACTGAGCCTGGTTCAAAGGGACAAAGACCTTGTAATTCCTCAGAAATTGAGAAAATCACATCCATGTGATGATGCATTCATTTTTTTATTTAACCAGCTGCCACCTTCCTTCTCTGTGGATAGCTGCTGGGTTTCAAGGTCTGCTTTTTTTTACTTTACTTCACTCCCCCCAATTTAAATCTGTATTCAAGACAGTAAAGCTGAAGTAAATGAGACTCACATAAAAAACATGTGTGTTCAGATTGTGTTTAAAAAGAAAGGCCAACAAAACTGTCCTCTAGAACATAACAGGATACCTTTTGCTTTTGATTTACAGCGCCTGCAGGGGAAACAGGATAATCTAATGGCCTGAATATGGGAGATCTTACACTGCAGTGTTACCCTGGTCAGAGTCTGAAACAGTGCTTAGCAGTGGAAATCTCAGGGTATCAATATGAAATACTGAAGTCCAATTATACTTCTGCTTGTACACTTTCCCCTTTCTGGCCATTTCAGCTTCTGCTCTGAAATAATAACTTACAATGGCGCAAAGCTGAATTTCAGCAGTGAATTATATCCCTGGCCTCTAAATTTAATTGCATGGACTACAACTAACCCACTATCCATCTCAGTGCCTGGAATTCTTTCTGCCTCTTTTCTTCTGCTTCTATACCATTCATTCGAGACCTTTAGAAAACACAAAATAGATGCCCAGAAAGAAGGTGAATTGTGAAGGGAATGTTTTAACTTCTTACCTGCCACCAATTCTTGACTGTCTTTAACTAAAAAGGGAGGTAGAGTTCACCAGCAGCGGGGTCAGGATGAGGTGCTGCAAGCTCTGGATGTTTTCCTGCAGTGCTGGGTGCCTGGGGTCAGGAGGACAATTTGCCAGCACCAGTTTGGATTTGATTCAGCCAGCCAGGTGCTGTACAAGATGTCCTTTTCCATCATGTAGAGCCTGGAAATGGAGCTGGGGCAGGTGTGAGAGCAGGACTCTGGCTCAGCACAGCAAACCTGGTGCTCCTGACACTGCTGTTCTGATCAGCTGAAGGTTTCACAGCAAGATATTGATACCTGAGCAAACCATTTATAACAAAAGCAAAAAAGCAATTCTGCAGTTATCATAAGTACAATATGATTACATTTTTAGGACAGTTACTCATGTTTGTTTCAAAATCATATTAAGGCTGTTTTATAGGTTGGGGAAATAAGCTGTAACATGAAAAAGAGTAAAATATTCATTAATGCTGTAATGATTTATATCAAAACATTATGGGGTAGCACACTTTGCCTCGGACCAGTTCCTCAATGGATGTTTTTCTAATTTCCATAAGTAATTGACCTCTCATTAGCGACTCATTAGAAAAATTGAGGTGATGTGACAAAAGCAAACCCACTGCGACAGAAACTCTGCATGTGCATAAATCATTGAAAACTCTAATGGATTCAAAATGAAGGACCACAAGAACTTTACTTTCTCTGACTGAAAAAGGATTTTGTTTAGATCTGTGAAGTGAAACACTTTTCTCTAAATATATATATATATATAAATATATATAAAATATATCCGTAAATCCATACTTTGGCTCATGGCTGATTTTCAAACACTGAACATTCACTTCTCCTTGCATATGACTTCATAGGAAAAAGAATTAGACAAATAATTCAGAAACATCTGAAAGTGTAAGTCAGGTCCAGGTACAACTGTAGACCCTGAGGTTGGAAAATGGAGTACAAATTTTGGAACATGAACTAAACACAAAACTTAATTTTGGAAGCAAATAAACATCAACGGATGCTTCTCACTGACTCCTTCCTAGAAGCAGGAACCTTCCAGAAAAGGCATTGTGCTGAATCCTTGTCTGTGAGCAGTTGTTTCAGAGGGGAGGGACCTGCCTTGTCCTTTTTCTATCTGCTGTTAACCAACACAGGAATTTTAACAGGCCCAAGTAATAGATTTTTCGCATATTGACGTATTAACTTAATAACCTTATATATCTGTCTTTTTAGAGATCAATAAATCAATTTTGAGTTAGTTCTTCATCACCGCAATATTGTGAAAAGTGAAGCTGATATTTAATGTAGTTTTATGAGTCCTGGATGCTACTGGACAAACCCAGAAAAAAATCTATTTCTTTTTAATATGTCCCTTAAAGTCCTGATGCCCATCTGAAACTTATTTGAAAGTAACTGGATTTATGGGTTCCAAGTTAACGTTTCATTATGAAGTTACCTGAGTATGAGAGACGAAAAAAAAATCACTGTCTGAAAGTTTTGTAGAGAAGAGAAGAGCTGAACTGGCCTGACCTTATGCAATATTGGCTAAGAAACTGTGGGGTCTAAAAAGTGAATAAAAGCAGTGGAGTAATATTGTAAAAGAATGGGAGAAGCTACTGGCTTAAGCCTGCCCTGGGTAAAAGGTCAGTGAAAATCTCATTTTTCCTCATTTGTGAAGTGTACCTGTTGTCTAGCTACCCTTCTTACAGGTTGTTTTTTAATTTTTCTTCCTAAATTCTCCTGCAGTGGACCATTGCATAGCAGTGCCTTTATATGAGTGAACATCGCTTTTGTTTGCCAAAGGAAGCACAGGAATGATGATGAGAGATTTCCTATTAAGGAAGAAAAATGCATTTTTGAAGGCTCACTCAGAAAAATCAGACTGCTTAGTTTTCCATGACATTTAGAAGGAAAATATTGGAAAGAGATGGTAGACAAACAGCGGAGTTTCATGGTGTATTGATTGTTTCATGCCATGGGACTATAGCAAGTGATTAGTTTTGTGATGATGCTCCTGTGTTTTTTTTTTCCCTGTGTTGTTGCAGGAACTGTGGTTTCATAGTTTAGTCCAGATGCTTTCAGCCCAAATTTACAGACAAATCAGATTTCCAATGCCTTTCAGCACCAGAGAGCACCTCTGCCTGGAGCCATGACTGAAGTGATAGGAAACCAAACACGGTGCAACAGCAGAGAGCTGAGGCTTGATTCCCCAAAAATCTGTCTTGAGTCCAACATCTGCTCTAGGATTTCCAGAGCTGCTACAGAGATGGAGCTTTTAAACTCCTGGGCAGCCTTTCTGCCAGAGTAAACCATCCTCAAGTTATCCTGCATCTCTCTGCACAGCACTGTGCTCCTCAGAGCCCACCCTTTCCCCCACAGCCACACGCTCCTACACTGCCAGGATGTCACATGGGCAGGATTTCTTTGGGATTTAGGAGCACTTTTGGATTTCAGCCAGGCATGGGAGATATACATACTTCCTCTTATACCCACGCACATACTCAATATATTCCTTTACATATGGAGTCTGAATCAGTAATACTAAAAGCCTCAAGTTGAAGGAAGGACAAATGCATTTATAGCCGTGTTTCTTGATAAGGTTTTTATTTATTTTTTTTTAATTCAGTTATTCAATCATTTTGTGGATTTTGTCATGTGTCATGGGAGTGACATACTTGGTGCATTGCAAGGTGGAAATAACACACCAAGGTAATTCTTGTATAGATTGATTTTAACGAAGTCCTAATGCTAGGCTTAAAATTTATAATTTAACTTAATTAATAAAAAAAACTTCCTTTCCTTCCCTTGAAATGTAAGGAGAAAGCTCACCCGTGGCAAATGTATCTTTTTTACAATGTTTTGGGTGTGCCCCTGCACTGCCTCTTAGTGTCCTTGCCTAGAACAGGCTGTGTCTTGCTGCTTTATGCTGAAATCTGTTAATGGCAAAAAGATTTTATGATTAGGGGCCCAAACAGAATTTCCAAACCTGCAGTATCATATCAATACTCTCTGTGACAAGGAAAGCTGTAGATATTCAGGAACCCATCAGATTAGCTAGGAAGGGCATCCTTAATGACACCAGCAGAAGAAAACAGCAAGTTTTTTTTTGTTGCAGCATGCTTTTGGTTGTTGTATGCAAAGTGGTTTAATATCACCTTAATCTCAGCTTGCCATGTGAAAAATGACCCTGTCAATTTGACACAGAAGCAGAATATTGAGAAGTGGAATGTTTTGTCTAATGGGGAAGAGCTGACAAAGACAGACTGAGTATTACTTAATTGGATAAAACTGACTTGATTTTGAATTCCAAATGAAATTAAAAATATTACACTAAGATTTATAGGGTTTGTTTTCTGTCTTTTTTTTTTTCTATCTGTGTTTGCTGGGCTTTATTTGTGTCACCAATATTTCAGTTTAGCAGCACCACTCCATTCTTTATTGACAAAAGCCAAAGGCTAAATATTGCGAGACATTTGGCAATGCCAGTATAAATGGGAATTCTCAGTTGTGTACAGCCCAGTTATTGATGTTTTTATTAGCAATCTTTATAAGGGCACATTCTGATTTTCTCCTCAGCACTGTAAGGTGGAAATGAGGAAAATGCCTGTTGGAATTAGCTAAGCACGAGCCAGTTCTGATTGAACACATCTCTGTCCTTTGCCCATCCATGACTCTTCTGCTGTCCAGGCTATGGGAGCAAAGCAGAATAATCTTCATCTGATGCAGGAACCACCATCCCTTATTTCTGCAGCTGCTTTCAAGGGCTCTGCACAACCCACTGAGCTCCTGCAAAATGCGTTATCATTGTATCTATTCAGGGCAAGGCTTTGGTCTGAGGGCACTATAGGGAAATTCTTCGAGAAAATGAATTTCTGAGAATTTTCACTAACCACTATAAAAAGTTTTATCTGTGTTATTTTTTTTCTCCTGCTCTGCTGTATAAACAAACATGACACTTTATTCTACAAAGTGATTTCTTTCTGAATTATAGAACCATGGAAAAAGCATATAAAACCCACAAACCTTATTATTTTTGTATTCTTGAAACTCAAAATTGATTTAAACCAAGTTCAGCCGGCAATATTTCCTCCCCATCTGAGAAACTATATCCCGAGCTTCAGACTAAAGTAAATTTTTATGGGCATGTCGTAATTATAAACCCTCAAGAAACGAATTTTGTAACAGGGACATGGGCACAAAGCTTCCCTGTAGTTACTCTGCCGAGCACTGATGCGAGGAGACTGAAAATCCATCCTCCCAAGAAGGAGCTGATTAAAAGACTGCCGTGGTTTTAATGACATTTCTTGTGACATCAGATTTATTTCACTCAGAATCACAGGGCATCTCTGTTTCTGCATTTTTGAGGGTCCAGGGGGAAAATACTGCTGCAGCCTCATAGTGACTGGGGGAAGCAATCCAGAGAGATAAATCTGCTCTGGTGCTCACATTCTCTCATGATGGGAGATGGAAATGAAACTGTTTAATTAGGACAGCATATAATAATCATCACCAGGAAGGCAGGGGAAGTGTTTGGAAAACACTCTGGGCTCAGCTTTTCCTCTTAAATTGATGAATAATGGCTGAAAGGTCAGTGAAAACTGAACTCAAAATGAGGGGGTTGGGCTCACACCAGGTGTATGTGGTAACTTGTGTTCTTTTTAAAGTCTACAGAGATCCTGGATTGATTTTCTTGCAATATTTCAAGCCAAATGGGTATTTTCAAGCAATATACATTTCTGATTGGACTGATCATTGTCTTATTTATATTGTGTCGTTTCTGCACATGAATTCAAATCAAATGATGGCAGAGTACTGGCCCAGATATATCACATCATAAGAGATTAAATCCTTCTCACTTGATCAACCTTAAATTACACTTCTCAGTTTCACAGGTATACAAATGCTTTACAAAGATGGATAAATAACTTTATTGCCATTTTAGAGATGTTCAAAGACAAGAATTGTCCCCAAAACATGCACTTGCTCAGAGAGAGAGAGGTCTGAACTGCATCATCCCTCGTCCTGCATCCACTGAAGCCTACAGCAACATTTTCACCTGGAATATCCAGCCTCTGGATATTCAGAGTTTGCTTGGCTTTCTTCTGATCTCCCAGAGTTTACTCACAGGAGGAAGGGGATAAAGTCTGACATGTTCTCAAAGGAGATTTATAAAACAAGTGGTGGCAGCAGTGTTCAGGGAAGGAGAAGAGTTTGGTCAAGCTGGTGGATTGTTGCAGGCTGTTGAATGTGTAATGGCACAGGCTGTGTTACAGCCCTTGAATTTTAGGGATTTCTGGCATTGGTTCTTTGATCAGTCAGACAATGAAGTGGGAAATGGAAAACCACAGAGAACTCAACTTCATCCACAGTGCATGGGAGTAGCCGAAAATAGCTGATTGAATTGAATAGCAGGGCAGGGAAAGTTTTTTCCAGGATCTCCAAGGAATTTTTGGCCCATATTCTGAGAGAAAAATCATGTTAGTCTCCCTTTCCCTGAGCCAGTTCTCTCATCCATGCACAGCTAACCCAGACACGTGGGACTGAACCCAGCTCCTTCTGAGGCCAAGGGAAAGCTCCTGCTGGCTTTGGTGGAGTCAGGATTCATCCCTTTGTAAGACAATCATATTTATATTCAATACCCTGCAACTTAAACTGAGGATTAGCAGAATTAAACTCTCCTAATTTGTATATCTCAGACTGCCAAACCGCAATTAACTTTTGTGCGTTTGAATTAATACAGAAAATTATTAACCACCCTTTCCTCATGCAATTATCATTTTTCACTTCTGGAAAAAATTTCTTCAAAAATATGAAAAGTAGCCTGCACCCCCGTGACCTTATCCCTTTTAATATTCTTTAGTCAGTAGAGTAGAAAACAATTTTTCACCCCACTGCTTCCATGTGCAGGCGATGCTTTCCCAGTGCCACTGCTGGGCTGTGCACCCCGTGGGTCCAGTGGCTTTGTGTGGGGCACTCCTCACAGGGGGACAGGACTCAGAGCTTTAAACTCACCCAAGGGCAGCGTCTGTGCATGCAGCCCTTGGCAAAGGTTACACCCAGCTGCTTTCTTGGAATGAGCACTGTGCAGGATCCACATTGCCCCTTTCCTCCCATGCAAGCCCAAGCAGGATGGTTTTTTTTTTCACCCAGCTGCTTTCTTGGTGTTATTTTTAATTGAGCACTGTGCAGGATCCACATTGCCCCTTTCCTCCCATGCAAGCCCAAGCAGGATGGTTTTTTTTTTCACCCAGCTGCTTTCTTGGTGTTATTTTTAATTGAGCACTGTGCAGGATCCACATTGCCCCTTTCCTCCCATGCAAGCCCAAGCAGGATGGTTTTTTTTTTTCCCCTGGGCACAGAGCTGCAGGTTGGCAGGGCAGGGTAAAGGCAGCCTGATGCAGACAGAGTTTTCTGCCTTCTTTTCTGCCCTTCTCTTGCTGCCTGGACTCTGCCCTTACATAGCTCTGGGAGGCCCCAGTAGGTTCCCAAAGCTGGCAGAGAATTTGTTTTCCCATGGGTTTTCCTTGTGCTGCACCACCCCTCCTTCAGGTGCTCATTTCCTTAAATTTAGTTTCCTTAGAAAAGTAAAATTTTAAGCAATTTTTTAATTAAGGGTAGGAGGAGATATGCAAGGCCAGATATATTTTTATTGATGTGTGCCCCTTTTACAATAAATGTGTTTATAACAACCTAATGAAATTGTTGAGCAAAAGTTCTTTTCCAGAAGAATAATCTTTAACTGGTGCAAAATGCCTCGATGGGATTTTCTCAGGTTTTAATTTCAGTTTGAATAAATAGTATGAGACACCAGGCTGCAGAAGATAAAGGTGAATTTCATCTGCTTCCAGCTTGTCATAATGGAAATAATAACTACTTTAGCTAAAAACAAGTTTCCAATTAGTTTCTCTAAAATAATATTATCCCCTTTTTTAATAGCTACTGTAGCTCATTTTGGAACCTAATTTTGATAATACATAAACAGTTCTAAAATAACTATTTCCACCAAAAAAGTGACAAGCACAGATTTTGGCAGCACATGTTGGGAGCCTGTCTAAACTGAAAAACAGTCTTTGCTTTTTTTGAGATGAATCTTAATGAAAAATATAAAAATCAATTTTAAATATTCTTTAGGATGAAGACATCTTTCCTGAAATACTTTATTTTATGTGGCTGGATAATGGTCATTAAACAAGACATTCTGAAATGATAAAAAAAACATTTGTTTGAGAAAATACGTAGGCAATTTATTTTATGATTGTTTTTATTTTAAGAATAATTAATGTGCTTTATGGGGGGGTTTCACAGGAAAAGTGAAATAGCACTGGCTCTTAAATACAGTTGAAATTGGCTAATTTATATATAACCCTAAATTCAGAAAGCAATAATAACGTGGCTCAGAAAAAAGTAGCCTCAGGTTAATGTGAGGATTCTTTGCAGGGACTATATTCTGTCCAGTCCCACTCTGGGATCTCTGGCACAATGTTAAATGCCAGTTAGGTGTAAATAAATGGACTTTTACTATTTAGGAAGATGATTTTTTGCACAAGAAAACAAAACCCAAGCTCTGGCATCCAATGCAATGTACAGAGAAAACCTGACTCTCTGACAAAGAAGCCAAGATGTGCGGCCCTGTTGATTTATCCATCCCTGCCCAAGCAAAGAAAATAAATTTCACCTAAAAAAGAATTCCCAGAATGACATAGAATTTCAAAGACTTTGTATGACAAGGCAGCATGAAGTAAAACAACTATGTTAAAACCTCCACATCTAATTCAAAACCTGAATTTCATAAAGCATAGACCTCTCATCACCACACGTACATATGTGTGCAAAACAAGGAGGAGCAGATCCAGGAGACACTGGTAGCTCCAGGGGTGTTTTTCTAAATGTTGACATTTTACAGTGTATTTTAACTGTAGTTGTGGAGCTGCATGGAGAGACAACTGGAAAATTATCTCCTGATGAAAGAATGAAAGACTGGACAAATAACCAGTATCTATTTTTGATGAATGTGGCTGTCAAACTGGCTTGGATGAGGATCCTTCTAAGCCACTGTGCTGTCTCTGCCAGCTGCTGACAGGAAATGCTGTGGATGAAAGAGTAAAGATCACGCAGGAAGCAATTGTAAAATAATTCACCCTTCACACTATCTTTCAGTCTTTCTTTTTTTGTAAATTCCTGCTACTCATGTTTAATATCATTAAATGATTTTAGCAAGTAAACCTCAGGCTTCTGGTATGACATGGTGCTAACAGGAGAGTCTTTGAACTTTTGTGGTGATACAAGAAAAGTCTGTCATAAGCTGCCATCAAAGAGCTGCTTGTGAACACCCGGGCTGGTGCTTGCCCGTAAAATCGTTCAAACAATTCTGAAATAAAACATTTGCAAAATTTTTCACTTCTGGGCAGATGCAGATCTCTGACAATGCCTCATTACCACACAAATTGTAATAAATAATTAGATCAGCACAGGTAATTTTCTATGAAAACAGGTTAAGACAGTAGCAGGGCAGAAGCTGGAGGTAATGTTGCTCTTTATATAACATCCAAAATATCCCAGTTCACCTGGAGAAGAAAACCTCATTTGCTTTTGCTTTCTGCTCTGTTATAAAAGACATTATCTCTGTGTTTCACAAATGTATGGTTTACATAAATGAGAATATGGTGCTGATTTGGCCAACCTGAGCATGGTAATTTTTGCAGTGGAATGCAGAAGATTTTGTGAAACCTCTGAGGTGCCCAGTCACTCATAGCTCAGCCAGGCTCTGAGTGACTTTTTGTAGCTGCTTTGATTTTTGCTACGTGGGTAAATGGACATTAGAGGGGGAATTCTATAATGCAGGCAGCAGAAACTGATGTAAAGTGGTGTTGCAAGGGACATTCGAGCATGGAGGCTTTTGACACCTAATGAGCTCCTTAATCACAGACCTGAGCTTCTTCCTTGGAAATACAACGGGACCAAACTCAGCAAGGGCAGCGTTCCCAGATGGGATTAGCTCCCAGGTGTGCTGTGCTGAAATCTCACCGTGCCCAGCAGAAAGAGAAGGTGTTGTTTAGAGACCTGTGTGTTAGTCAGTGCAAGGTGAAAGGAATTTGTTACTCGAGAGCTGGAATATCAACTTTATATCCCATGAAAACTGTCTTATGAAACTAGGCACTAAATAGGTTCTCAGAAATGTGCAGGCCAATAAATAAACCCAGTAATTCTACCCAAACAATAAGGAAATGAGTCAGTACAGGTGTGGAAAAATGAAGTAATGACAGGGAAGCTTCATCACGGTTATGCTGAGGGTGTTCCCAATTTGGGCAGGGAAGGGGGCTGTCAATTTTTCAAGCTTGCAAGTAGAAATCATTGGCTGGAGAGACAGCAAAACTTATGCTTGATGAAAGGGGAACTTAATACCAGCATAAACAGACCCACTCAAAAATAATGAAATGAAGTTTTAAAAGGCTTTATGGCACTCCAGGTTCAGCCCCAGCAGCTGGATTTACATAACTGCAGGGAAGAAGCTGCAGACGTGGAAGCTAAACAAGTTCTGTTAGAGATGGGAATGCAAAGCCAAAGGGGTCCCAGGAGAGTCATAGCAAATTCAGAGTTGCTGAATGTTTCAGGCTAATCCTTGAAGATTTTGAGTTTCTCTCAGTCCTTTCCATGCAGAAAGAAAAGAGTTAATATTGTCAGTGCCTGGGGAAGTGTTCACAAGGGATCTTTTGGAAGAGTAATTTTCATATTTAGAAGTATTTTCTCATTATGGGTAATAGGATGATGAACTGAGAAATGATCTCAGCTGCTTATGATTGTAAAAGCCCCTAGCCTGAATAATCTATGCTGATTTAGAGACAATAGCATCAAAGGCAGAACTCATTTAGCACAATGTCCATTTACTTACTCCAAAGACTTTTACTACCCTGCACCTATTTTATAGACACTTATAAAAGTTGATAATGATGTGAAAAGAAAAATGTAATCAAAACAAAGATGTCAGTGTGCAGTGAGAACTGCTCTGTCCCAGCCTGTTCTGCAGACCTACCAAAACTGCTCCTCCTCAAGAGCAGTACAAATGCTAAGGGAGAGAAAAAAGAGAGCATTCCCACTGAGGTGGGTCACAGCCTCCTTCAGGCACCCACCTGCTCTGATGTGGGGTTCTCCAGGCTCTGCAGGTGCCTCTCTGCTCCTCCCTGGGCTGCAGGGGCACAGCTGCCTCACCATGGGCTGCACCACTGGCTGCAGAGGAATCTCTGCTCTGATGGCTGCAGCAGCTTTGCCTCCTCCTCCTTCACTGATCTCAGTGTCTGCAGAGCTGTTTCTCCAACAAATTCTCATTCCTTTCTTCAGCTGCTGTTATACAACAGCTTTTCCCTGCTTTCATGTGTTATCCCAGAGTTGCTACCAGCCATCCCTCAGCCTTGCCAGCACTGGCTCTGCAGGACACAGGGAGATTCTGGCAGCTTCTCCCAGAAGTGACCCTTGCAGCACCCCCTGCTACCAGAACCTCACCATGCAAACCCAGTGCTGCACTCATTAAATAAAACAAACTGGTGGAGAGGATGGTTTTGTGTGCTGGATGCTGCAGCAGCACTTTGAGGGTGACAGTCACTCTCAGACCAACGAGGACATTTTGCTGCTTCACTGCTGGGCTTCCCTTTGGTAAGGAAGCCTTGATTCCACTGCTTAGACTTTCGGAGGCAGAAGTCCTCTTTGCTCACCTCTCAGTGCAGATTCCAGAGCTGCCTCTCTGCAGCAGGCTCTGTGTTCTCCCACAGCACACATTAGCCCACCAGCACAGGCAGCTGTCCCTAATTGCTCCGGATCACAGCCAACACTTTCCCCATTTTGGTTCCAAGTCCTCATGACTGTAACATCTTATTTTCAGCCAGAGTGTTTTCCCACGCATGGGACAGCAAATGTTCAGGCCAACCCAAGGAGCTCTTTTCCCTACATTTTTTGTGTTCTCTCATCTTCAAAAGGTGATGATGAGCTCTTTCGAATGCCAATTAGATCATCATAATTAATATTTCACTTTGTTTTTCTCACATCACAGAGATTGTGATTGCACATGTCTCTGGTTTTAGTCAGTTTTTGTATTTCCTGAGGTGATCCCTGCAGGGGTTTCTGAGAGACTGCATCATCCTGGGTGATTTGGGCTCAGGCATTGGACAGTGGAGTCAAAATTTCCAGCACTGCAGCAAACAAAGGACAAGTGTTGGACAAGTATTTGGCTCAAATATTTGGAGGATATTAAGAAAGGAGACTGTAATTTATGTCTCTGTATTTTTTAGGGCAGAGCTGATGATACTGCTGAGCCAGGAGAGTGTTGGTTGTCTTTCAAATGAGGGACTCACCCCTTCTCTCCTACACTCCCAGTGGAAATATTAATTTTTGAGATCACTCTTGAAAAATGCTATTTTACCTTCTAACTGGTTCTTTCAGTGGGCATTTTTGGTGCATTTCTTTCCTCTAACCAACTCTTCTGTTGTCCAAACACAGCCTTACCCCTGCAGATCAGAGATGGAGCAAGCTGGTGGTGTGGTGTTTGTAGGGGCAGCTGTCCACCTCCCCCTCACCTTGTACCCTGAAGGTTCTGCATTCTTCCATTTCTTCTTTCCCTCTGCTGTTTCCTCTTGTGCTGAGACCTTCTGCAGTTGGATTCCTGTTTGATTGTGTAATAAACCCATGAATTATTAACAGTATATAAAATATTGACAAACTGTTCTCTGAGATAGAATAGCTTTAGAGTATTGATTATGAATCCAGAGAATTATAATTAGTTTCTGCATAAGAGATAATTAAGTTATTATTGTTTCTCTTTTCTCTAATATAGTGATGGATAGAAGGCACTTATGCCAAACTGTATGTAATCTTATTAAAATAAAGACAATAGGTTTATGAGCACTCAAGATAATGGGAAAATAAAGCATGATGGGGAAGCGTTTACAGTTCCAAAGAGCTCTGTTGGCAACATCCTCTTGTTGTGGAAAGAAATAATTTCAGGTTTGCTCTGAGGAAACTCCCGGGCACAGAGATGTGATTGACTTCAGCAGAGTCAGAATCTCATTTCCATTTGGTTTTAGCAGAAATCAAACCAACACCGCAGTGCTTTGTGTGCTCCTGAGCCTTTTGGACCCGGGGGCTGACTTCAGTCAAATTTGGCTGAGGGGGACACTCTTAGATATATTTTGTTTCTGCAGTTTTCATACCAGCTTGCTGGCAAAGCCTTTGAAGTGTTAGTTTAGCTCTCATTAGGCATCAGAAAGCTCATGCCAGAGCTCAATTTCCAGACAACAGGACACTGGTAACGAGTTTTCACGGATTCTGCTGCTCCACAGTGATTTGTTCACACTTTAAGTTAGATGCTTTTGCCACGAGGCTGTGCCTTATGGAAACCTGATTTTATTCCATGAATTACAGTACAGGCAAAGTGTTCCCAGGCAGAACTGGGCAGCAGGGCCCATCCTGCCTGCCTTAGTGTGTCTTCCAGTTCTGTGCTGTGCAGCCCCTGGCTCTATTCCCTCCACAGCAAACAGGAAGAAGTGTTTTCTTCCAAGGTATAATTGATCTGAGCAAGTTTGGGAAGAGGAAAATCATTGTGGGCATTTAAAGTTGGGCAGGGTGAATCCCATGCTCAGAGTGTTGTGTTGCAGTGGAGCCAATATAAATGTCAGGAATGAGAAGCTGTGGGCTCTGCCAGAGGAGTGTGGCCTTCAGGGCATCCCTGCCTGCTCCTGCTTCCTCTGCCTCTTCCTCTGCTGCTCACAAGCAAAGGAAATGCTCCTGCGATGTGCAGTATGCCAAATCCAAGAACTAGGTGACAGCAAAACTGTTCCTGGGACACATTCTCTTTAAATACTGAGGATCTCCTGGTGCTCTTTAAAGACATTTTGCCTGTTCCTGGGAAGTGCCTTTTCAGGCTGGTGTGTGGAGAGAAAATAGGGTAGAATGAAAATTCAGGAGAATGATCCTTCACCCCTGTGCACCAGGGCAGGATCAGCAGTGCCAGAAACCTTCCTCATTAGACATTTGCTCCTGACTCTCTTAGAGGTGAAGGTTCCCCACCTCTCCCCAATCAAGAATTTAATGAATTTTCCTAATGATTACATTTCCTAATGTATAACCTTTTACAGCCTGGAACCTCAAGCAAAGAGGAATTTCAGACAAGTTAAATTCACAGGGTGAGTTAGTGCTATAAATTATCTTATGAGAAAGCAGGCAAACATGTATGTATAACATGTATAACATATACAAAAACATGTATAACATACTAGAATACCTACAGCATCACTTTGGACAAACGCTTGAGAACCCTGGAACTTTTATTCATTTTCAGTTGCTTTTCATCATTTTGAGCTTATGAACCTCTTGGAATTTCTGTTTTCTTGCACAGCATAATTTGGACGATTCTCAGAACCAAAGAAGGCCTAAAAGCAGAGCTGAAGTGACTTCCTTCAAGACACACCTTTTTCTCCAGAAAAAAGAAAGGGATCTCAGACATTCAGGCAGACAGCAGTGTCCTGACCCCAGCAAGGTGCTGGGTGCAGGGACTGCAGCTTGGTTTTGCTGAATGGCCACTTTCCAATGCCTCTCACCCCAGCAGCTCATCCAGCTCTGTCCAGCAGCTGCCTGACCTGCTCCCCTGCTGGGCTGGAGCCCAGAACCACGCTCAAATTGCTGCTTTTAACAGCTTCTCATCTCCCAGCTTTTCCGTGGCATCTGGTGGGGGCAAATTGCCTTGCTAGGCTTCTGCAATCAGGAGGAGATGCACTGCCAAAGCTGTGTGGGTGACAAAGCCATGTTCAGCCATGCTGTCCAATTTAATCCAAAGAAATACTGCATAAAAGAAGCTGGGAATAGAAGCAGGTAAGGAATTTATTTGCAGATCTCAAGAACTGTGTTGAAAAACTCATAAAACACATGAAGTCTATGAGGGAATGCGCTGTTAGAATTTCCACCAAGTTTGTTACGGCCAACTTTTAAATCTCACCTCCTAGGCCAAATCCACTCTAAATCTCCTCTATCTATGTGCTAATGGCAAACAAGCCTTGGATCCAGTGCTGCTAATGCAAGAGGAGTCTGGGGGAGCGGCTGAGTGATGAACATCTCCTGAATTGTGAAATGAAGTTGAAAGTGCAGCTGTCGGTCAGGAAAGCGGACGCGACAGCGCTCCCTTAGACTTTAATAGGCTGCTTGTGTGGCTGCTTTCATGATTTAACATTTATTTGATAGTCCCTCTCTCTTTGGCTTTCGGATGGAGATGTGAGCATCCTCGCAGAGGGCACCGGTCCTGAGCAATCACTGTCTGCCTACGGAACAGATGAAAAACGCCTCCCCACCCCTACCAACAAAATAGGGCACCTAATTGAAAGCCATGCCACGAGTGCTTCTCCATCCCCCTCCCTCCCCAGCACTACATCTTCATCGCATCTTTTGTCTGCTCTACATCAGATGCACCTTTCTGGCTTGCTCTGAATGAAAACAATCCCTGCCTCCCCGCAGCGAGGATGACAGCCTCTTCCCCGAGCGCGAGCGCTAAATGAGAGCCGCGCTCGCTCTGTGTACTTTGGGAGGCAGGAATATTTCGAGGGCCTAAATTAATCCCTCACATTTTCAAAGCGTGTGGCACAGATCTGAACTTCAGCTCCCATGGTGGTTAAAGCAAAGGAGAGGAGATGGGGTCCCCTGGGTTTAATTCCCACCGAGCCCCGGTGAGCGCAGCTCGGCTCTGGATGTGTTCAGCGCTGCAGGCAGGGGTGGCAGATGTCTGTCCCGTGGGGTCTGTCCTCCCACTTTCGCTTTGGGGAAAGCTATCTCCCAATCCTCCAGCTGAAACATCCAAGCTGTTGGGAAAAGGGCTACAGGGGAAAAGGAGGAATTGTGCAATATGACAGTTTGGGAGCACACATTGGCTCTCGCTCCTCCAAAATGTGTTGTGTAGGCAAAGCGTGCAGCTGTGCAGGGTTGGGAACGGCCTCTCAGTGCTCCTGCCTTCGAGCCAGCAGCATTTATGGCTCAAAGGACAGAAGAGGCAGGGGCTGCCTTGGCTTTGGGAGAGCAGCAGCCAAGAGATAGAGACATGGCTACAAAAAGCAGCTGTGCCCCAGCTTTGCCAGGCAGTCGATGCCTGTGTGGAGGCCAGGAGCGAGCTGGAAAGCCACTGGTTCAGCAGGGCAGGGCTTGCCAGGATGTCTCTTATGCAGGCTCTGTTTGCAGATGTGCCAGCCTGGCTCCCTCCCTCTCTGCCACGAGCAGAGCCTGCAGCCCTCACCCACGGTTTGGTGCCATCAGGGGTGCGTGGTGACCCTGCTCAAACACCATCCCCAGGGAGAATCTTGGTCTAGAGTTTCTTCCTGGCTTTGCTTTCTCTGACAGCTTTTTCCTACATGATATTCCCTGCCCCTTCTTTCACAGCAAAGAAATGGCAAAGTTCTGGCCATATAATTAGACGGAGAAATTCTAGCTCCCCACTCCCAAGTGGTCTGAATCTACTGAAATCTACTGAAAATCAATGTCCCTTATCAGCTGCAAAATTGTTGTTACAGGAGGAAAGTCACACTCAGATGCTGGTTTTGAATGAGTCCCTCGTACCTGGATTTTTTACCTGCTGGGCTCAGTTTCTCACTGCGGGGAACAGTTTTATCCAAAACTGAGGTGAGAGCACCGAGTGATGGTTCAGAGGAGGTTACCTTGGGAAAGAGAGGGAGAACCTTCTTCTCCAAAGACAAAGAGGGAGTTTTTGATCTGACAAAGACTTCTCCCCAGGCTGTCACAACAAGCAGCTTCCAATTGAGGCTGCCCTCACAGAGTGCAAAGTTTCTCGACAGCAAAAAGGCAGATATGTGCTGCTTCAGGACAGCTGTTATTTGAAGGTAACAAGTGACTGTGTGTCTTGCTGTGTTTTTCCCAGTTTGGATCCAAGCAGGGTTTCTTCTGTGTCCGTAGGCAGAGGACACCCTTGAACAGAAACCCTTGCATCCCACAGTGCTGCACGATGTTCCTCAGATCATTAGGAAGCCCCCCAGCTCTCACTCTAATTGCAGTTGTCTCTCTGGCTGTGAGTGATGTGAATCACTGGTATTTTCCCAAGGCTACAATGTGCAAGGGGTACACGTACTCACTTTAATTTCAGAATTGAAATTCCAGTGTGCCACTCATCCCTTGGACCAGAAAAAAAATTGTCCCTGTTGTAGAAGGGGTAGACTTGGCTACATTGGGAGGAACAAGGTTTTGGTCACACTTTGTTAGTAGAAATTAATAGTTTCCTATCTTCCCTTCCTTTTCAAGGATACATGGACACATTTGTCTTAATGCAGTTGAGCCAGAGCTCGATCAATTACTGTGCTTAGCAAATAATTCATTTTTGATGGGCTGATTTTTATCAGATTACCTCATGGAGGTTTACCATGAATAAATCCCTTAAAAAAACCCTCCTGTACTCTTCCTTAAAGCAGGATACAACAGCCACAGTTACCACCTGTGTTTTACCACGAGTTCTTTTTCCTCTCTTCTTTTCAAATGTTTGACACAATTGGGCAGAGTCAACTTCCCATTTTCTCTGCGTGTGACATTGCTCAGTGGCAGCTGCTGAAAGAAAAGCCCCATCATAATCAGTGTGTTTTGCCTGTAGCACAAGGCATTTCAGCAACACTGAAAAGCTGAAAGGAAATAGGAGATAAGTTGGAAATCATGAGCTGAAATGTGCATTTCCATTTTAGAGATTAAATTAGAAAAATATATTATCGTGAATTTAAAGCAGCATCATCAGCCAGTTTGACAGCTCATCTGGGCTCACGCTGGGCTGTTATTGAGGGAACTTGGGCTAACATCCAGCCTCAGGATCCTGATCTCTCTGGTGTTCAAAGGCTGGATGGAGCTTTGGGGCGGTGCTGCTCGGTGGGGAGCAGAAGAGGTTTCTGCTGGAGTCAGAAGCTGCTGACTGAAGCACTTTGTGAACTCAGTGACCTGCCAGCAGTACCAGGGGAAAGTGCTGCTGACCCATCAACAGCCAGGAGGGAAAGGGACATAATGGGGAAAAATTTGCACAGCTGGAAGAGCTGAGATCAAATAAAACAGTCCTGTAGAGAATGTAACAGGCAGGTAAATGAACAACCATTTCCTGGCCACCAGGAGCTTCACAATCCTGCTGTACAGGTGACCCAGCTGCAGCTGCACAGGTTTGGATGACATTGAGACAATTCCCAAGTGACAGCACACAGGTAGAAAACTAGAGGGTTTTTTCAACACCTCAGCTGATGTATCTCGAGAATTAGAGCAGGGATCAAACACAAGGCTCCCTGTGGAACACGTGCAGCCCTCCAGAAGGTTGGGAACTCTCTCACCTGTGCTCCTGGCTTTGTTCTTTTGGTGGCCCCAAGGCAGGGACTCTCAAAAGAAGCTCTGTAGAAAAGATTTGGAAAACGCTGTGTCCCATCCTACTAGTGGTAAAAATTAGGAGTGAATCTGTTCCCTGTTGTCATTGTAAGCTGTTCCACTGTCCATATTCCCAGCAGGAATTCCTATGTTCTCCTCCTTTGGCCATTTTCTCCATGTAGGCATTGGAGTAGGTGAATGGCTTGCTGTGTGATACCAAGCTCAACCCCTCTTTTTGGTGAATGAAGAGGAAAAGACCCAGAAAAACTCTGTTATGAACCAGATTGGAAAGATGTGTGCATTTCACCATCTCTTAAATGTGGTAAAGGGTCCAGCCTTGACTTCTCTATGCAATGCTGCTTCACTGGACCTTTTGAAATACTCAGTGCTCATGTGGAGTGCTGAAAGTCCTCAGGAATAGTTAAATTCTACATTAATTAAACAATTGAGCTGCAAGCTGTGTAAAGATGGAAGGTGACACCTTCAAAGGCAGTTGAAGCAACAGATTGAGAGGTTGGAAGCACAATTTATTTACCACAGCTCAACAAGTTGTTACAATGCACCAGTAGGAAGATCTGAACCAGCCACACTCTTTGGCTACTGAGTATAAGGTAAAATTTGTGAGCTTAAACCTCTCATTTCTGAGAGTCCTTTCCTCCAAGCAGAGAATTAACGCATGAAGAATATCAAAATAACTTCTAGAAGTTGAGCCAGAACAAAGAGGTGTTACCCAGAGAAGAAGCTGCTTCACAGCTTTTTTGGAATGAGATCTGTTCTTCAAGATGGTTTAATGAAGAGGGAAAGGCAGGAGATGTCAGCAGGCTGTGCATATGGAATAGGGCTAGTTGTCTTGAGAGAAATTAAAAATAGGTAGATTATTGTGCCAGCTTTTCCTGTCTTCTCTTATAAATGGTCTCAAAATCCAGCAGAGAAGTCACTGGGAAGAGGCACAAACTGGAGGAGCAAAGCAGCACAAAAGATAGAACAGGGTCACTGGGTGAAAGCCACACTGAGACCTGAACCTCTGACCACTGGCAGGGACCAGAGCCTGGGCAGAGAACAGGAAGGGTTCAGGTTTCATTTCTTAATTCAGATACAGCTGAAGGAAACCCTTTCTCCTTNGGGCAGAGAACAGGAAGGGTTCAGACACAGCTGAAGGAAATCCTTTCTCCTGTCTCCTTTAGGAGTAATACTTTGGCTCCATGGAATAGAACCATGAGAGGTGCTGTTCCTGTCCCTGCAGGTCTGGTGGTGGCACCTGGGTGACATGCCACTGGGGGAGTGTGGCACATGCCAGTTTTACAATGCTGAAACAGGCACTGAGGCTGCTCAGGTGTCTGTGCAGGATGCAGGGTCACACACCGGCTCCTTGACAATAAACTGAGGTTCTGCTCTCACAGAAGAGTCAAGCAGAATGTGAAATTCATGTGTGGTGTGAAAGAAGAGATGTTTCTGCCTGAAGGGAAGGCTGCAGTGCTGTAAGGTCATAGCCACAGCCAGAGAGGGGAATGCATTCCCAGGGACTTACCTGTGGAGAGCTCATTCTATTTTTATTTCATTGATCCCACCAAAGCCAGGGTCAAGACTTGCTAGGATGACAATTTCAATTTCAAAAGACGTTGTGATGCCATGTTTGCACAAACAGCTGAATTTTGGCTTTTCACAACCAGTAGGAAAAGTCACTGAAGATCTTTTCTCATCAAGAAAACACATGGAAAATCCACAGGATGTTCAATCAGCAGGAAGACCCACTGAAAGAATCCTGTAGGAGGAGATTCTGGCCTTGCCAGGCTTTTGGTAGGGAGCCTGTGTTGTCTGGCTCCATCACCAAAAATGAGGACAAACTGCTGGGGACTGGGACTTTACAGCTGGAAAATATCACCAATTCCTGCCCATGTGTACCACCCTGTCCAGGACACGTGCTTTTGGGCAAGTTAGAAAATCAAGAATCCAGGGGAAGTGGAGCTTAGATGAACTTTTCCCCTGTATCAGAATAAACACACAGTTTGCATTAATTTGTGCTGATCTCTGCATGTCTCCATTATATGGTTGTATACATCTATAATTATTCCTGTATAAGTGAATGAAGGGACATTTCTCTCGGAATTGCAATTGCCATCAAGATGAGCTTGGCTGGAACCACCCACACAGCCCAGAAATGAAGAGTTTTCTCCTGGCAGCTGTCTCCTGAGTAAAACCAGCACTACATCTTTGGACGTGCTGATCCAAGCTGGGGGTCTGGCCTTCGACAGAGAGAGGATTAAAGCAGGGGGTTGGTGCACAGGCTTGGTTTCTCCAGCTCTAGAACAGGGAGTCTGGTCCCTGCCATCCTCTCTGTTGGGCTGTAGACTGAGGCAGCACGAGGAGAGGGATGAAATCTGGCACCAGCTCATACTGGGCACACCAAGTGTCCAGCATGGGCCTTCTTGCAAGGAGCTCCCACAGACTCATTACAGCTGTCATCTGATTTTTTTCTTTGACCATTTATTTCCAGTAGTACTTTTAAGATAAAACCCCCTGGCCCTTTGACTTTCCTGATTCATGTGCATCTTGGGCTGTGTTCAAAATTATGATACCATCCCCAAAGCTTAAATGTGAGCCAGACTCTCTCTTTCCCAAGCTGGCAGGCTGCAAGGAAAGCAATGAACGTATTTTTCACAGTTATGCATCTTGCATCTGACTCAGGTTGTTGTTATTATGCAGTAAGTGTTTCAGTCTGAACATTAAAGAAAAGAAAAAATGTTCAGGTCCTAAGGGGGGAACAAAAATCCACTAATCCAACACAGGCTTTATTTGCTTGTTGCCTACCAACTGATGTTGAGAACAACGGGACTCCCAGAGCTTCAAACAAGATTAGAGAGTAGGAAATAGGACATTTATTTCAACTCAGATACTTATTTAAGTCTTCATTCTAGCTACACAGCTACGTATTTGGACATCTGGCAAAACCACTTGGCAGGGCACAGGCTCCGAAATTGTTGCTAATCTTTAAAACCAATATTTCACTTAGGAAATCGCTCACCTACCTGCATGTGAGAGCTAATTCATCCAGATGCCATTTCTAGAGTCACTAATTATGCAGGAAAAGGCATTTCTTTATCACTCTTGGCCAACTTATACCTCTCTATAACCATTAATGCCTAAAGTACATTATTAGTATCAATTCACATCAGTTGGAAGATTTAGAAGATAACTGTACACAATTTTCATAACTGGGACCCAAGTGCTGGTTAAAAAGTATGTGGGCACACCAAACTCATGTGAATGGATGCTGGGCATCCACAAGTTGCACTTTGGTGCCTCTCACCACAAAGGACCAGCTGCCCCACCTGTAATTAATGCTCTCAATCTCATACTATGAAAATACTTAGAAGAATCTTGCTTTGCCTAAGAATCTGGCAGCTTGAAATAGATACTGTGAAAGTCAAACAATGGGGTTGTTGTAATTTCCTGAAGCTGCTGTATTTGATTTGCTTTTAACTCAGTTAAGTGTCTTGGCAAACCTTTAATTTGAAATCTGTACAAGCTGAGCATCACACCCTGCTAGGCCTATCAACAGATGGAGGAATTACTGGAGGCAAAATGTATATCTTTATGCTACTTTCTTTTTTTTTTCCCCCCCATCATTATACTAATCATGCACTGAAATGATCAGTAACCCCAGAGAGTGACAGATTTGTTTGCAGCAGAGGGTGACCCTGGAAAAGCGTGGGACTAACAGACACACAGGTGGTGGGGGTTTCCCAACGTGGGCTGACTTTGGTGGGAAACTTGGAAGCTGCTGGTAAACAAGGAAATCAGGTTTGCATCCCAGAGAGTTTGGAAAACGTGAGGGTGTTTGGATTGCCAGTGTGGTGCTGTGCAGGACCAGGCATGAAGCTGCAGGGCCCCCGTGCCTGGTCCCTGCCCTTTCTGCAGGACATGAAACCTCCCACATCCTCGTGATGTCCCAACACTGAGCCTGGGCCACCGTGGCAGCCCTTCCTGTTCCCACTGCAGCACTTAGAGGAGAGCCTGAACACACCAGGCTCAGTTAAAGTTTTGCAAAGATGCGGGAAAAAAAATCCCTTAAACTCCCTCAGCTCACCTCCAGTGTGCACAGAGTGCCCAAACGAGCTGGAGGGAAATTAAATAAAGAAGCCCCTGCATTTTCTCTCTACTGAGCTTGCTAATGTTTTCTTCATTAATCATGCAGCTAACTAAATTTCTGTGGGAGTGAGCTTTTATTATTCCCCCCACACCCCCAGACTGTGCTGTTTTGTGCAGGTGCTCACACGTTTCTGGAGTACCCAGAGCAAGCACTGGCTGGGGTTTGCTCCTGCGCCCTCAGGGAAGCTGTCAGGACTGCAGACTCTCACATCCCTCAGCCAAGTCCCCTGGCTTCCCTCTCACAAACTGTATTTCATCTGTCATCCCCAAAAGGACAATTTTATTTACAAGCAAACTCTTCAACAGAAGGCACATCCCAGAGAACTATTTGCTTCAGTTGCCCTCAGGGTGATACTATTTTATTATTTTGTTTAAAAAAACAAACTCCCAAACATTTCAAAATAATCTGTGGACTAAAAAAAAATACAGGTGCATGGGAGCCTTACTTTACAACCTAGATATGAAATGAAATTCAATCATGCAGAAATTGCCAACAACTTATTATAGATGAATGGGGTGGGAAGTGCATTTTGTCTAATCCCAAGGCATTTTAAAATAACTATTCAGCATCCTCTCACCTGAAATGTATCATCTTATTGATTTTGAGCTGACTTTTGCAGATTGACTCCAGCTGCCTGTTTGGCTTTTATGCTTTCAAGTCCTCAACCGCCCAGAAAATGGTGCCACTGCCATTCTTGAAGGTGTTTTTAGTGTAACAGGCTTAAGGTGAACTAGAACAATAGCTGGGAATGAGAAAAGCTGAATAATAACTCCAGCCAGATGGGAATAATGAGCACACAGCCACAGCTGAGCTGCTCTGTGATGGGATGCAAAATCTGGGTGTTCTTAAGGATTAACCAGCTACACAACCAGGAGAAAATATTTTCAATTGGAGCAGGATTCTGTCAATTTTCACAGTGCAACATGGTTAAAAGTGAAGGAAATGTCGGGTTACCAGTTACAGTGATTTATTTGTCAGCCAAATTTTTCCTCCTCAGGCCTTCTGGTAATGTTCAAGACCTCCTAAGATATCTTTCAGGTTGCCCCTGATGTTCTTTTGTCAAGTATAGAACTCGTTGCAATGGAGATCGAGCCCAGTCAGGGCATAAACACCAGGGCAGAAAATGTTAAAAAA
>VZTB01005271.1:1163593-1255860 GCA_013397245.1 Thryothorus ludovicianus | reverse complement strand
AAAAAAAAAAGCTCTGTAGATATGAGAGTGAAATGAGAGCATATCTCACTTTCAGGGTTGAAATTGCATTTCAGGGCTGGTTCACTGAATCATGAACTTGGACTGAAAGGGTTCCTGGCCTGAGCACTTAGCAAGTCCATTCGAGTGTGCACGGCTGGGAGATTTCCCTCTGCGAGTTCCTGGTTAATATAATCTTCAGTCCTGACAAATTTATGCAGAGTCAGAACATTTCAAACACAGCCAATCCATCAGACTTTGGATTTGCTATCCAAATACCTCACTGTTCGACAAACACCATGGGCAGAGTTCAAATATATCTTGGAGAAACAGAAAAGTGTGAGGGAGCATCAGACACCAGAGCTTTTAGGGGGCTCCCAAAAGTGGTGGGAAGCTCCTGAAATGGCTCAGCATGTTCAAGTACCATGGAAATGTGGTTGGAGAGCAGGATAAAGAAGCTCAGCCTCCTCCCAGCACCACCCTTTGTTGGGGCACTATTTGGGGTACCCGTGTGCCCGAGGGAAAGCACCCAGCAAAAAGGCCAAATTTTGCTTTCAGTCTGAAAGGTGAAAATTGACCCCAAATAGTTCCTGCTCTGGAAATATCCAGAGTGGGATTTAGGTTAAAGGAAGCTGAGCTAGAGTAACTCTTCTACAAAATTAGATGTGTCTGGGATCTGAGCTGATATCCCAGCCTTGTTGGCCAATTGTGCATTGGATGTGCAGGGGGTTCAGGTGTGCCTCCAACCTGCTGCAAATAACTGGGCATAAAAACACAAGAAATTACAGTTCAGATTTGTAAAACTGTACTGGCAACCCTCCTGATCATTTTGTAAGATTTATTTTCTTTGTAATTAGGAAGAAAAACATCCAAAGATCTTTACAACTTCCCCTCCACTCAAAAAAAATTTAAATTTTCATGGGGCAATACAGTTATCAGGTACGTGGGCTGGAAGTGGGACACTTCTCAGCATAGCTGGTTGTGGAGATTCCAGAGCTGAAAGAAGGATATTTTTGGTTATTTCTTTTACTCTTCTTCTAGAAGTCATTATAACAGTGGAAATTCACATTCTCCTATCCCATCCTTGTGCTCCCATGCTCTTACACCCATCTGCTTCTGAGGCATCTGCTCGTGGCATCATGGGGAGGTTTAGACTGGATATCAGCAAAAGTTTTTACAACCAGAGGATGGCTGAGCAGTGGAACAGGCTCTCCAGGGCAGTGCTCACAGCATCAAACCTGACAGAGCCCCAGGAGTGTTTGGACAATGCTCTCAGGCACAGGGGGGGTTGTTGGGGTGTCCTGCACAGGGCCAGGAGTTGGACTTTGATCCTCATGGGTCTCTGCCAGCTCAGTGAATCTGTCACTCACCCAGGGTGTGGGTGGAGCACCTTGCTCTGAGCACAGATCTGTGCCAGCCCTCAGCCACCTCAGCTCAGTGGTTTGGTGGGCGGAGGGAAGGAGATGGGTCCAGCAGTGTTTAGGACAGGTCAGGATTTGGGGTATCTGTACACCAAACTGGTTTTGGCTGACCTGGCCATCCCTTCCCATCTGTAAGCTCTTCAGTGAATACCTTCACAATAGTGGAGGAGGCAGAAATGATTTTAGCACCTGTCAAAGCAAAGCAGGTGACTGAGCTCGAGCAGCGAGATCTCAAGTACAGATTCCCCAGTTGTAGCTCACCTGATACTTCCTTCCATCCTCGCTGGAGAGAATCCAGAGCTGCCCAGCAGCTCCTGCAGCTCAGCAAAATGACAGAACAGCACGCCAGTAATTCTGGCATAACAAGAATGACACATTAATCTCACAGCTGGGCATCACTAGCAACGGCCAAAACTCTGTGCAGACAGAAATCAAAGGAGAGTCACACCGTTTCTAGGTCTCAGCATTCAAGGGAACCCAGGGTACCTGTCCCTCAAAGGGGAGCAGTGCTTTTGAGCACAATGTGGTTCACGGGATGCAGAGATTAAAAATGGAGCGTTTCTTTAGTCTAAATTGTAGCTTTGGGTTTTGAAAATTTATCACAGCGGGTTAGAGGGCCCAACACGTTTTTAGAAAGATACAAAAGCCTGGTAATCTTTGTTAAAAAAGAAAAAAGAAAACAGTGTGTTGTAACAGCAACACTGCCAGAATTACATCTAATGTGGAACAACAGGGGCTCTACTAAGCAGACATAACTTCACCTCAAGCATTCTGCTAATTCCCAGGTACCACCAGGAGACAGCTTCCCTGTCAATCACTTCTGGGTGCATGACAGCTTATGGCTTAACTGCTCCTATCTTGTATCATTTAACCAGATATTATCTGTTTTGACATTCATGACTGAGATACTCGGCTTGTAACTGGGAATGAGTACAACAGAGCAGAACAGAGTGATTTCTTTCCCCAGGGATGGTTGTGGCACTCTGGTGCTTGACTCACTGCTCGACAGAAACCCTCCCAGCAAGGCAGCAGAACAGAACAAGGGAAGGCTGACTGTGGATAAAAGCAGGGAGCTGTCCTGGGGGTGCACAAGAAGGGGACAGAGACCAGTGGCCTTGTCCATACTCGTGTGTTGGGCTCTGCATCAGGCTGGCACACCCCCAAAGCAGGGCACAGGGTGTGGTGAGGCCAGAGAGGTGCCCCCACTGCAGGGCAAAGCATCAGCACACCATGGGCCTGAGCTGCCTCCTCTGCTTGGGCACTGTGTTATTTGGGTTTGGTTTAGGCATTTAGGAGGATTCTGGACTAGGGAAGTGTGTTATCTCCTGCCTGGGTTGTTGTTTGCCTTCCATTTACTTGTTGGAGGGCAATCTGCAGACACCAAGATGAAAACGGAGCTGGTGGATTCTGCTGCTTCTGTCTGATGGGGGAAAGTGTCCAGTGCTCAAACAAAGGGAGCTGGTGCTGCCCTATTTCACACCCACCAGGTCTCTGGATTTATCTCTAATTCAAAAAAGTCCACACAGAAACCCTGATGCTGATTATCACTTAGATCAGAGCCAAGATGGAGAAAGAAGAGATTTTGCACTGCGTATCAGAACAACAATATTATTCTTCCTGAATATGTATGACAGAAGCAAACTGATAAAGCTATTGACAGCACAAACCAGAAAGAAATACAAGATGAAAGGAGATTGAGCTCCTTGATCTGTTTGATGTAACCATTACTGTCAGGTGAGTATCCAAATTAATGCAGATATCTCATTCTACCTGCATGGATCAGGCCACTTTGTGTTTTCAATAATCTATAGAGCTGTACCTGGCACTAATCTTATTAATGGAACTATTATACTGCTTACAAATTAATTTCCATCTTGAGATTATCTACTGGATGTGCTCATGTGCAGAGGGATGTCTTTCCCCTGAACTCTAAGAATGGGAATCCCCCAAAAGTTCTCTGGATTTGAAGATTTCAAAATTGACTCCTGATGTCAAGACTTCAAATGTAAATTTTAAATGTCCAAATGCAGGAAATGTAATCTTTCATTTCTGCTCTTTGGAACAGTGCTGCTGTTTGTATCACATGGAAGCTATCTTGTAGATTATGGTGTGATGATTCCAGATTAAATTTTAATAATGCTGCTGGGTGAAAAGGATTTATTGACAGATGTCTCTGAAAAGAGGAAAACAGCCTGTGGGGACCTATCATTGAAGCCAAAAAAGAGTTTTGGTTTTTAGTCCGAGAAAAGAGAGTACAAATGGGAGTGAAATTTAGGCTTCCTACCTCCATTTACTCACCTCTCTCAGTGCAGTTCACATTTGCCAAAATTGTTTCCTTTGATGAAGTCTCCCCCTTCTCAAAAGAAGACTCTTGAAGTGCAAGTGGCTCTCAAGGGGCCAGGAAGCAGGAGAAAGAGCTCTGGAGTTGAATGTCACAGCTGAGAGGAAAAGGACACATGAAAATGAGATTAAGAGTATGAAGGAAAACTCAGGAAATGACTGATGATGTCTCCTAAATACGTTTGAATGCATGCACCCAGGTATCTTCTTTTCAAAAAACAAACAACAAACAGTAAACTGAGCTCTACTATGCATTTTGTAATTGAAAAATGAAAAAAAAACCAAAAAAAAAAAACCAACCCTGCAGCTGTCAAATGTATTTCTGTATTTTTGCAAGTGTGTGTTTAGAAAGGCCATGTGTCTTTCCAGATTTTATTAAATTTTTTTCGTGGGAGACATTATTTTTCTGGAGGTGGTTACACCTCAGATGCTGTTTTTCTCTGCACATTCCTGGATGTCTTGCACTCTTGGTGGCACCCTGTTCCTGTGGGTTCTCACCTCCCTCTGCCCTGGGCTCTCCTCCAGATATCTTGGGAGGTTAAGTTTAGGAAGACCCTCTCCTCATAGGTTCTGTACTCACAAAGCTGCAAGGAGAGAAACAGAGCAGGAATTCGGGTGTAAACTCAGAGGCAAACTCTCAGCTCAGCCCTGCTGACAGCAGTGGGCTGGGCTGGGCTGCACAAGGGCACAGTGCTGGCACAAACTGAATATTCACCCCGAAACAGAATAATAATCCCTTCCTGCTCCGGAGATGACCTGCTCTGTGAATGGGAGGCCCATTTGAGCCAGGGTGAGGAAAAGTCATTTATCCTGACAGCTAAGAGACAATCCCCTCTCCAAAAGGGCCCTTTCCAGCGTGCTAGACCTTAGTATAGGCAGCTGTATTTTTTTCTGCCTCATGTTGATGAAGCACGAAAGTTAAACACCTAATCATTTAGATTTCTGTTAGAAACACAGGCAAAAATGGAAGTGACAATGTTATAATAGTACTATGCTTTAGCTACTCTTACCAGCTATGTTTGAAGCTTAAAGCTGTCAGAAACTCTAATAAAATGAAATTAAAGTGACAGAAAGAAACAAGTCCTTGTTTAAAGCCTTAATTCCTGCACACCTGCTTGGCTGCAGCTTCTCTGTGCCAAAATGAGAGGAGATGGGGAATGCCCCATCCCAGATGTGCTGAGACCCCCGTGCTTGGGGCAGCTGGTGCCTCTGTGTGGCCAGAGGATGCTGAGCCTGGCTGCAAAAAACCCCATGAACAAACCCACGTGTCTCCAAGCCCATAAAGCTGAGGTGGACACGGCCTGAGGAAGTGCAGGCACTTAATTTCAGCCTGAAAGTCACCGTGCAGTTAAGACATGTATTGATCTGCGTCCTGTGCGAGCACTTTATGAGTGATTTCTTATGTAAGTGTCAGGTGAGAGGCATGAATAGAGACCTAATTAAATTGTATACAAAGCACACGCAGTAAATCTCCCTGGCAATGTCAGCCTGCCTTGGAGCAGCCCAGGAGAGCAGACAAGATGGCATAAATGAAAGATAAAGAAATACTAACAGTCTGCAGCAGCTTGGCTCAGGAGACACTAACGTGGCACATCTGGGGATATCAAAGGAGAAAATGTGCCATTCCTGGGATATGTTCCACTGTCCTAAGCCACAAAACAATGGGAATTTCGGTCTTAAATAAATTTTTTCTCTTAAATAACAGCCTTGTGTTTCTCCCCTGTGTCATGGCCATTATTCCATCGCTGTTTTAAATCAATGCAGTCCTATCTATGATCTGTCCTGATAGGATTTTTTTACCCCCTGTAACACTGCAGAGACAAGGAGAGTGCAGAAATAGTAGGGAAGTGAAAAAAAAAGTTATTGTTTTTGCATTAGAGAACCATCTATGTTAGGCCAATGAAATATTGGTTTTTTTATGACAGTGCTACTGTCCTTTGAGGAGGAGTGGGCCCTGCTCACGATGAGCTGGGTGAGACACAGGATCTTCACATTCAGCTTTTGGGTGGGCTGAATATCTCACAGCTACAATGAATTAACAGTTTTATGATAAAATTTTAATATTTTCAAAAGTAAAGTGATTTTGGATGTGTCTATCAGGATGGATGAAAACAGATTAAAGTCTTTTCTGCCTTCAGTCCTGGCTAGTTGAAAATTCTGGTGTGGAAGTTAGACACAGCTGCTTTCTGCTTTTGGGAAATACCAGAGCCAAGGTAATAAATACTAGTGGAAATAAATACTACAATATATTGGCTTTGGCATAGCAAGGCACTAACTTATCTCTACAGATTTTTGGACTGGAGCTGGCTTGTGTTTCTGCACAAAGGAGCTAAGGTCCAGGTCAAGGTATTAAACACTGACTGCCCAAGCTGAATTACAGCTGGCTTGGTTTGGGAATTTGGGGTTGTTGTTTTCCTTAGCTTCTCCTGAAGATGGGACTCGAGAGTTTTTCCAAAAGATACCACTTCTTTCCTCTAAAAACCTGGTCCAGAATCTGCACTGTTTTCCCTCTGTACTCCTCCTTGGACAAGGAGAAAGCAATTCCCAGCCTTTTATCTTGGCCGTGTGGCCTGGGACCTGTTTAAATTTTACTCATCTGTTCTCTTCATTAAGTCTACACTGGGGTGAGAGTCTTCTCTTTTACCTCTGGGTTTCCTTGCATTGTGCCCATGCCCTTCCTGGATAATGTGATGGAGCAGGGCACGCTAAGGAAATCTGCTCATTTGTAAAGCCAGTCATTAATAAGAATCAAGATGGCTTTACCACAGGGGTGCCAGCATCACTTGGCTGACAATGTCCCTTACGATCCTGGAGAGATTTTAATGGATTGAACAGGTTGATGTTGTCATTTCCAATTTGCTGAACCATCTGACAGTGTTCCCAACAATTAGCACGTACAAAGTATGGAAATGTGTTATCTTTTGCATTAAAAAAAGAAGACGGGAAGCTGCCTGGTCTCTGGAGTTGTATAACAACTTGTTATTCTGAAGTGCTTGCTTCGACTTTAAATAGATTTCAGTACAGCAGAGTCACCCTAACCTTGGGATAAATTTAGCTGTCGCCTGAGTCAGTAGCGGGGTTTGGGATCATTAAAAGCCGATCAGGAATTAGCACGCGCTTCCTGCGCTCGGAACTGCTGGAGGGGCTGGTTCTGCTCCTGCAGCCCAGGGATGGGCAGTGCTGGCCACACGAGGGGACAGGGACCACTGCTGAGACCCCCACTCACAGTGCCAGTCACTGCTGAGACCCCCACTCACAGTGCCAGCCATTGCTGAGACTCCCACTCACAGTGCCAGTCACTCCTGAGACCCCCACTCACAGTGCCAGCCACTGCTGAGACCCCCACTCACAGTGCCAGCCATTCCACCTCCTCCACCTCTGCAATCCCTAGCACTGCACAGCAAAGCACGGGAGGGAGCAGAGTGATTCACCCAAGGTCACACAGAGGGATCACCCAAGCTCCAGGCACCTTGTGTCCCAGCTCCTGCAGGGGGACAGAGAGAGAAGGGGCGAGCCAGGACAAATGAAAGCTCATGAATCAGGAGGTGCTTGCAGGGAGGTCATCCACTCTTGGCTGTCGAGATGAAAAGGTTGCTTTTGTTTCTGGAGTGGACATGACACCATGAAATGCAGCTGTCAGCTAAGGAGAGACTGAAAGGAGCACCTCACATCAAAACCCTAAAGGCAGCAGATATATTTTTTAGTGTGTTGGCAGTTGCAGTCATTTTAGACCCTGCATATCTTGTGTTAAGAAGAAATACATCTTCTGGATCCTGCCATGGGGCTGTTGCTTGCTGTGCCTGTGACATGAAGTCACCTTCTCTGAGAGTGGGGCAGATTGAGGAGGTTTTAAGCTCTCCAACAGGATTTTATATTGAATTCTGAGTGCAAAGCAGTAGGAGGTTGTACTCAGGAGAGGCAGGATTCATCCCCAGTGAGCATCTTGCACAGCTGTGTGTTGGGATGTGCCTGTGCTTTTGGCACATCCTTTCTTTCTGTCCTGCTGAGGGGGAGGAGGGATTTGGGGAGCAACAGGAGGCTCATTTGGAGTGCATATGGCTTTTGTGGGAACCACAGAGGAAATCTAGCTTTAAACAAAGCAGCCAGGCTGGGCTCCATGATGTGTTCCCACCTGGCATGAGGGCAGGAGTTAGACTTTCCCCTGCCAACCCCTGTACGCAGGGAAGTGACCCTTATTTGTCTCTGTGTGGCAACAGATGATGAATAATGGCTCAGGTGTTGCTACCTGAGGTAAGGCAGGTCCCATAACCCAGGAGGTTGGAGCCTTGGCAGGCTGCATCCATCTTGGCACTGAGAGCAGCACTCAGAAACCAACACCAAACCCCTCATCTCCTGGGTGTGCAACCAGGCTAGGGGGACAAAAATAGGAGAGACGAGCCCCAAAACTGCTGCCTAACCTTCGTGTGTGCACTCAGCAGTGCTCTGGTGGCTGCAGCTTCCCATGCTTCAGATTTCTGTATTTTTAACCTCTAGTGACTCTTCCAGGACTTTGGTGCACACACTCGTGGTTTGTAGGAAAAGCAGCTACCAAACATTTGAGCATTTGAGCATCAGCCTCATAAACATGTAGGAAATGGAGGTATCCTCCTCAACCAACCAAACTCCAAGGCAGGAGCGTAGGAAGATTTTTGTTTCTTTGCAGGCTTTCATGCTGCTTTTCCTAGAGATAGTTTTGAGAAAGACTGTCATAATATCTTCAACAAAATGCTAAAGAAACACACTGGGAACTGCAAAGGCTCAGAATGGAATATAAATATGAACTGACAAGCTGCTTCATTTGGTATCATTAAACTTCACAGTTAGACTTTTTTTGAAGACCAAATTATCATGTAAAAATATGCCTGTAGTGTTAAACTTGAGATGAAAACTGCTTATTTTTGTGTTTAGTGTGATAACTAGTGGAATGAAAAGTTTCTGTGGTCTGATGTTTCATAGGGTTTTGATTTTTACATTCATAGCAGCTCAATTATGAGTAATATTCATGACGCTGCAAACACTTGGGGGTTATAAAAGTGAAGCAAACCAGGATGATTTTTAAGATTATTTGCTACTCTGAGGTAGCTGAGCAGCTGAGTCAGAACATCCCGAGCAAGGAGGAAAGAGCTCTCTCCTGGCTCGGCGCCTGCTGATGCACAAATATCCCGAGCTTTAACCAAGAAAAGGGACTTTTCGAGGTTTCCCGGGCAGGCCGGTGTCAGAGGGACCCGAGTGACCGCTGGATGTCACTGTTAAGTCACAGAAGCACCCCGGGCACCCCGAGCGGTGCCCCCCGTGCCCGGCGCTGAGCGCTCGGAGCCGGGACCGCCCCGGGCTGCGCAGGAGGAAACGCCGCTTTTGGGGGGCTTCCCATCGTTTTTGAGAGTTATGCAAAGTTCAGAGTGCTGAGGCAAAGCTGGTCAGAGACAGGGTGAAATTCAGGGCGGCAGGAAAACAAAATGAGATCTGGCTTTCCCCCTCCTTTCAAAGGAATCCGCACAGCCGGAGCAGCGCAGCCGAGCGCTCCCTGGGATGTGGCTTTGTTGGGATATTCAAGGTGTGGCGATTTGTAAGCTGCTTGATTTTCCTGCTATTAATGCTGCAGGAGTCAAAAAGAAAAGTGATGTAATTCACTGGCACAAACAAACAGGCTTGGTGTTAAATCAGAGCAGTGAGTCCTGCCGTGGCCTGGGTGTAGCTCTCAGGACTTTTCTCCCACTACGTGGATGTGTGGATAAATTCCTTCCATATCTAAACACATGCTCAGTCTTAGAATCACAGAGCCATAGAATGATTTGTGTTGGAAAGGGACCTGAAAGCTCATCCAGTTCCAATCTCTCAGCCATGGACAGGGGCACGTTTCACTATCCCAGGTGGCTCCCAGCCCTGTCCAGCCTGGCCTTGGACACTTCCAGGGATCCAGGGGCAGCCACAGCTTCTCTGGGCACCCTGTGCCAGGGCCCCACCACTCTCACGGGGAAGAATTTCATCCTAATATCCAAGCCAAACCTACACTTTTTCAGTGGGAAGCCATTCCCCCTTGTCCTGTCACTTCAGGTCCTTGTAAATCCCTCTCCAGCTCTTCTGTGGGCCCCTTCAGGTACTGAAAAGCCACAATTAGGTCAGGCTGAAACCTCTTCTTCAGGCTGACAATCCCAATTGTCACTGCCTTTCCTCATAGGAGAGGAGCTCAGTGGGTGTTTAGGTAGCATTCTCCTGAAGGAGTCTAGAAATGCCTTTCTACATGTGTCTCCTATTTCCCTTTGTTCCCAGATATGACAGCATATCTGTTTTCTGTACAAACTGTGGATGGTTTTTAATGCCAAAGCCATTAGAACATGGACTCATATTATCAAAGCCTCACTCAGGAGCAGGCCTGCTTGATGGCCATTTTTACTAGAAAGTAGCCTGTTTGTTCTTAGTATGCCATCACGGAAATTTCCTTTGAAATAACTGTTATTGAATTCACGATGGGCTGTGACAAACTGTGAATTTCAAACAGTTCCACATTTTGTTGCAGAAATTTGTCACCTTTTTTAATATAAGAAAGTCAGTGTAGATGTTTGCTTCAGGCCAGTCTAACTCCCCATTGGTCCCGTGGGGTTGGTTCTTGTGCTGTTCCCACTGATGCCAGCCTAGGGAGCTCTTGGGAGCAAACTCATAAGTGCTCAATCTTGTATGATGGACAGGGTCATGTTTCTTTTTCTTTTTTTCCCCCTAACACCAGTTTCCCATGACCTTGGCTGTGCCATGAAGTCCCAGGAGTGGGATGGTACCAAGAACTCATTCTGCCAGAGCAGCTTGCAGACTTCCTTGTAAAACAGCCCATTCTTCCCAAAGCTGGAGCTGTTGATAAGATAAACCCCTTTCTGGCACTTACTTACCCCTTCCTTTGAACTGTGAGTCCAAATTCAATTTACTTATTCCCTTCATTTCATGGATTCAAAATCAAAAATCTCACTATTGTCCATTTTTCTTGATTGGTGTCAGCTGCAATAAAACATTGCTGTGCCTCAACCCACAGAATGCTCAGCAAGGTGTTTGAGGCTAACCAAAGTGTTTCATTCTCCCCAATGGCTGTCAGCTAAAAGAAGGACAAAATAATTCTCCAGAAAGGAGAAAACAGTCTCAAGCCCTGAAACGTTTTGTGTTTATGTTTAAAAAGAAAAGGTATGAGGAGGGCTCAGATTGCAGCTCATCTCGCTGTCATCTCACCAATTTCTTTTATCACTGAGTTTCCTCCCTATGGCCCTGGCTCAGCTCTGCTCATTTCAGCCTTCTTCTTCTCCCTCTGATATCTGACATTTCCTGGGATAGTTCAGTCCATCATGTTGAGGGAAAAAATAGTCATTTTGTGCTATTTGGGCATTGAGAGCAGCAGTTACCGAAGCACAGAGAAATAGTTCATTTTAAGTGTTGGGTACAAATATCTGATCCAGAAGGTTTTCCAGGCTTGTTTGAGAAACTGAGGAATTTCATCCTGTGGTGAAAACCACACTAAATGTGAGGTGAACTGAGGAGGGAGATGCTTGGTGGCTCTGCCTTGAAAACTAGGAGGAGGTGGGAAAGCAGCTTGCTGGGGAGACACCAGGAGACACAAATTTACTGGTGAAAGAGCAGGAGCACATGCTAAGCAAAGGTGCCAAAACTCCCCAAGAGGTGAAGAGGAGATGGAGAACAGAAGTGTTTGGCATGGTTTTTTAGTGACTGCAAACTGCACTGTGATGAGAAAAGATGTGGTCACCCATAGGAGATGTTCAAGGGTAAGGCCAGGTCCCCCCACACTGAGATAATAATAAAAAAAGAGAAAAGGAGTGTCATGGGAACCAGAAACAGAGCACAAAATATCCAAATCAAGCCTATGGTGGTGAAACATGGGCAAATCAAACTGAGGAACAGTAGACACAACAGAATAGAAGTGATCAAAGCAATCATCCAGTCCAGCCTGGCACCACTGCAGATGTAAGCTCAAAGTTTGACCCAGAGGAGTCTGTGTAAAACCCTCCCTGTAGCTGCAGCTGTGAGTTCCCCCTCACCATCTAACACATGCAGACATTCAGTGAGGGGCAAAACCCCACGGCTGTAAAGTACCCAGGATGCCTTGACTGGATGCATTCAATAGCAGAAAGAGATTGTTTTGTTTCCATAAGGAGTGGGCAAGCAAATAAACCAGAACAAAATCCCTAATCTGGGGGGCAGCTCCCCTCTTGGCTCCTGGGTGCCCAAAGAGACACCAGACAGGGACCAGCTCACCATAACCCACACTGACTGCAAGACTAAGGGAGACAAAGATATTCTTCAAAGGAAGATTTCACAGATTGGAGAGAATGCAGTGAAAGACAACCTAAGAGTAGCAATTTCGATGAAGATGGCAGATTAGCAGTGGTGAGGAAATCAGATACAAGGTCCTACGTAGATGGAGATTATTCAGGGTCATGCTGCTGCTGTAGAGGCCTGGGGAGGGACCTGCTGCCAGGCTAGTTTGTGTGTAATGCCCTTGGGGAGCAGAGGGAAAAGCTGTGAATTCTTTAAGCACTCAAATGCTTCCAGCCATATAATGTTTGGATTAGGATCCACTTGAAGGTGCAGAGAGCTCACTTTGCTGAGTTCAACACTGGCAGAGATGTGCTGGTGCTTATTATAAGGTAAGAAGGAAAAGAGGGAGTGTTCTTAGCACTCAATCAGTTACCCACAGGTAGAAGAGGAGATTCTGAATGCGAAAATGAAAATTATTATCTGTACAAAGCCATTCTTCCCCAAATGACACTTATGGGGATAAGATATGTCAGGCTGCCAGCAGGAGGAAAACAGACTTTGGTTTTGCATTAGGAGGTGTCAGGGGGCAGGTGGGAGCAGCACAAGGAAAACATGACTCCCTGGGGCTGGGTGCTGAGCATCCCTCAGAGCAGGAGGCTGCACCACCTGCCAGGCTCCAGCACTTGGTCCTGCTCATTAGTGGCACAGGGAAGGGAGGGAGCTCCCAGCAGAGCTGCTGCACTGCCCTGATTAGGGGCAGGGGGGATTGATTTGTGATGAATGAATAAAGAGGTGAGATTAAAGCATGGCTAAATGGTGAGGAAGAGGCAGGAGTCTGTAAGCATTTGAAGGGCATTGGCAGAGAGAAGGGATGAATTAAGGTGGAACAGGGGGTTTCAGCTATGGGCAACAGGATGAAATCAAAAGGGGATGTTTAGATTTAACATACAGGGGTTTACCTAAGGAAGGGAGCAGCCCAGAACAGCTGCTCCTCACTCGCTCCTGGGAGGGCACTTTGTGCTGCACAAAGACTGCTTTGAGCCCTCTGGATGTGATGGGGGCCGTGTGAAATAAGAGGCATTTCTGCAGAACTGACAGTGCCCTTCGCACTCACTTCCATTTATTCCTCACCAGCCTCCCAGTGTAGACAACAAGTATTTATCAGTGTAACTTTCTTTTTTTAGGAGTGAGATTTAAGCCTGCAAAATAATCCCCTCATTGGACATGCAGAAGGAGCCGCAGTACTTGGCAGATGCAAAAACAAACTGGATGACAGAGAAAAGGATTTAAACAAGAGATCCTAAGGAAGGTCAGCTCCTGGGGTGGCAGATTTGCCACCCTGGAGCAGACCCCCAAGCAGCCCCGTGCCTGGACACGTGTGGGCACTGCCTGCACACTGCCTGCCAGGCTGGGTAGCTGCCCAGGAGGTGTTCATGGCATTTCCCCCAGCATTTCCCCACCAGGCTGAGGTTTTCCCTTGGGAGGGCAATATGCTTCTGCAGGGGCTGCAGGGAACAATCTTGTTAGGGAAACACAGACTTAACTTCAACTCATCCATCTTAATAGGAATTATATCATTTTCCTTGATGGTTCTGATTTTCTATCCCATTAATAATAAAAAAGCTTCTCTGCTTATATATAATGCAATTCAACAATAAGTCTCAAAGGAGGATCAAGATCACTTTGGCTTTCCATCAATTTGATGCTGACGCCTCTCCAGTTAAATAACTCGAGCGTGAGGAGAGCAAAAGGGACCAGGGATGCATCCCAGCACACACAGCTTTGAACCTGAGTCTTTCTGAAAGCAACTGATGCCAGCAGACTTCACATCACCTCCCAAAGGGCGTGCCAGGGAGGGTGAAGCCTCTGTTTTCACCTGCTGTAAATCAGGATGCCACACTGACTTTGCTGGAGTGTGGCTGATCTCAACCACCTGAGAATTGGGCCAGAAGACACCATCATGGTTATTTCTTTTTATTATTATATTTCAAATCGTTGTCTGGGAAAGGGCTTGTTAGTCAGTGTTTGCCAAATGGAATACTTCATGGCAGCACTAATTAAAATAAATGAAACTTGACTTTTCAAGATGATGCTTTTTTATAGCGAAGTACAGTAGTTTGGAAACATCTTTAATTGCAAAATACTTTCTCTGGTTGTTTACTTAAAATTGTCTCCCATTTCAGAGCTGCACCAGTGTTTCTGGATGCACACTTTGATTTCAACATTTTAACATTACATTATCAAGTTAATCTCCCCAAATCATTAACCCCCAGCAGGAAAGATTTTTAATTATGTAGATTCAGCAAGTGTTTTTTCAAGAACTGTATTATTTCCATGAGTTCAACCCTAATGTACTGTGGGGAGAGGGAGGGCACTGTCCTACACTTGATTTCATGAAACATCATGGTGAAAGAGGCCTCCTAACATGCAACAGATTTCAGCAAATATATCTTATCCACAACAGAAAACAGCTAATGTCCTGGAGAACCCCTGCCTTCCTGGGAAGGAGGACTGATGTGCAAGAAGATAGTTTAGACCAAACTGAACCAGTTTTCCCCCTCTAACATAAAACAGTTTTATTTGAGTGTATCAGAGTTCTGATTTACATCTCAGGATGTGGTCTCTGAATCAGGCTGAAGCTAAAAAGAAGTGTTTGTGATGGTTAGTCCTGCTCTTCTACAGGTTAGAAAGCACATAAACTGAAGAGCAACACTGAATCCCACTCCCTAACATCGTGAGGGAAACAAAGAGTGGAGGACATGATGGAGAAAGGACACTGAATTAATTTTTAACAATTAGCACTGTTAATAAATGTTGGTTTGAGCCCTCCCCCAGCTCCTTCCCTCTCTTGCTGGGCCCCCATGGTGGGTGTGGAGGTGTGGGCAGCCTTGCTCAGAGTGTCAGCAGGGACTCAGCAGCTCTCTCTGGGCTGGAGTTATGCGTGGAAAGGTTTCTCTCTGCAGGACACAAACTTCGGTGTCTTAAGTGCTGGAAAAACCAGTGAGTCACAACTGGCAGAACACCATAAAATTGCTCTGATTTGCTCATCCAGATCCCTATTAAAACACAAGCAGCAGCTGAGAGGAAACAATTGCAGGAAAGTGTGGTGTGTCTCTGTGGATGTCACTGGTGGGCTGAGGGGCAGGGATTTGTACCCTCAGACGTGCACAGGATGATAAATGGTGACAATAATCCTACAGGAAGGGAAATGTTTGAAGTGCCAGGGCTTGTCCTCTGAAACAGATGACACCAAATTCTTCTGGCTTGTGCAGCCAAGCTCCAAACACGAAAGAGAAATGAAGCATTTTGGAAAGGCGAGTGCATTTTGATTTCATGTGGGAGACGTGTCCCAGTCCTGGCAGCTCAGAGCACAGCTGGGAGAGTGAAGATTTTGTGGACAACTTTGCTGTGAGAGTGCCCAGGGTACTGAAATGGTTCCCTCTGAGAGACATGGCTGTGGGGGAGCCCCAAAAGTGTATTGAGGTGTCTCAGTGCTTTACACAGTGTAACGTGACAATAAAAATTATGCAAACACTCCTGTGGTTTGTTTTCCTGTACCTGCCTCATGTCTCTCCTCCTGTCCTTGCTACTTCGTAAGGGAGATGAGAAACAATGGAATAATTGATAGTTCAGGACTGATTTAACAAGTCTGGATGTTTTTGCGAGTACGTGTGGTCGGTGTAGTACAATATAGATCCCAAGTTATGTCTTTGAATGCAGTGAGTCAGTGCAAAATCAACAATTAGGCACATTCCCTCTGAAACAGCTCCTATGCTCTCTATTCTTTAGTGATCCAGATCCATAAAACCCCAAGTTTATAAAAATTTTATAGCAGAACTACAGCTCAATTGCTACAGTTCATATTTCTATGTTGAATATTGGGTGCAGACAGTAGTGGGAAACACATGATAGCTTTCACAGGTGTAAAAGCCTCTTCCACAGCTTCTTTTATCACAGAAAGTTCATTTCAAGTTTTATTTTCTTTATTCTTGTACCTGAAGCCTATGAAATCTCTAATCTGTCAGCCTGTGTGATGTTTCACCCAGTGTTTCACACTGCTTTATCAAAGTTAGTAACAGCATCTCTATCTCCTGCTACAGACATCATTATTTATTTGCCCTGTGCTGCACTCAGAGGTCCCAGGTGCAATCAGAGCTATCACTGAGCCTGTACCTAATTTAAACCTCAGCCTAATACCAGACAACCACAGCACTGCCCCTGCAAACGTGTGCTCTCTGATCATGGGAACAGACTTAAACTCGGCAGCCCTTCAACACATTTCTGTCTTGGTTCACATCTTCCTTGCATTTCAAATTGGCCAGGACCTTACCAGAGACAAATTTGACACCACTCAGAGGAAACAGGCTGTGTCTCTGCTCTTCACTTTCCCTACCTGCCTGCTGCTCTTCCGTCAGCTGTGGGTGCTGCTCAGATGGATGACTGTGGGATGTGGGATGGAAGAAAAGAGAGGGAAGAACTAAATCAGCTTGCAGGACCTGCTCAGTGCAGAGGCTGAGGGTTTGTTGTCACTGCTGGGTTGTGGCAGGGATGGGCTGAAGCATCCATGAGCTTTCCTCCTGGGAGATCTTGGGAGACAGCACAGTCTGGCCTTGGCAAAACGTCATTGTGTGTCTGCATATGGGAAGAACAGATCTAATTTAGAGAGCACAAAAAATGCAATGTATGCATAGTGGTATGAGGCAACTTTCCCTGATGGTCTGGCCTGATCCTCCTGAGGGTCTTTAGGGAGATTGGTGGAAATTTGCTGGGAGTGCAAGCTTTATAACAGGGTCTGCAGGAGGGGAGGGGGTTCGAGAGGTCAGGAAAAAGCAGTTGTGTATTATTTGACATAAACGAGGTGAAGACTGTGTACCTAATAGCAAAAAAACCCCAAAAATAAAACAAAACAAAAAAAGCTTGAACCCACTATCCTCTAGAACTAGCATAAATCAGGAATAGCTTGGAAATCAGCAGTCTGAAACTTCAGCTATTACCAGTCTTCCTGGGGTTTAAATGAAGTCGGAAGAGCTCTGCTGGTTCACAGGAGCTGAGGATACATCCTGATGGAATCACACAAGCATGAATATACTGTAAGGCAAAAGAGAATTAGGCCCATTATTTTTAAAAAAGCAAAGCTTGATTAAGGATGTTCAGTATAGATTTAGAAAAAAGAGCACTGTCACGCCTCACTAACTTTGCTGTTCTGCTGAAACACGACTACCAGGGAGGTATTACAGTGCCCTGGGATTTTCTTAAAAACCAATCAAGGCAGCGTGGTTTGGGGGAGGAGAGGGGGGAGCAGCACTTTTGTCAGTGCTAATTGCAGGCGTTAATGGGAGCCTGAGCACAGAGAACTGCCTGGCACTCTGCGGAAGTTGGAAGCACAAGAGCACTTGGCTTTATGGGTGCAGACAGAGAGAGATAATTCCACTCGCAGGATGGAGAGGCAGGATCTGAGCTTGAGAGCAGACGTGCTGATCACTCCCAATGTGATCAGTCAGAGGTTCTGCAATGAATCGAGGGGGAAGCTCAGAAGGCATTTCTTAAGTTTGAAACATAATTAATGCAAATGCCTCCAAGGCTTCGTTTTTACTTTTGGGAAATGCAGAGCAAGAGCTTTATTATTTTTAAATGAATTGGATAAAACTTGAAGGCTAAGTCCTTGGCAGAGTTGCATCAGCAGATATTTAACTGCAAAGCACAATGTTGACATTGCAAATCGGGCATGTGCTGTGAAAAAAAGTTGTGTCTGGTCCTATAGAAATACATATAGAGCTGTAGAGAACTGCAGGCTGCTGGGACTGGGCTGTGGACCTGAGAGCAGCATCACTGCCACATTCAGGGACTCTTACAGCAGAGCCACTGGGGTGGGCTGGATCACAAAACTTCAGTGCAGGGTCACTGTTAGCACTTGTCGCTGCCAGAGAGGAGGTACCAAACATGTCCCATGCCAGCACTTCACTTCAAAAGTCTTGGAGTAATTTTCTTAGTCATGTTCCTCATCAGAGAGCTTCACTGATCGACTCCACACCATCCAAAGTACCGTTGTGTTATCAGAGATGTTCAAGCACTTGAAGTTGATTCCTTTTTTTGTTTCTTTGATTTCTATGTCTTTCTCTTGAGTGACAGTTCCCCCATAAATGTACAAATGAGATCAATGCAGAATCTGACCACTGACATTAGCAGGACCTCTTCTTGAATTCCCCTTTTTAGCAGTGTAGTGCAAACAGATCAAACAGCCCTTTAGATAAGGTATTTTACATTACTTACTTCATCTTCTCTTGCTCTTGTTTCCATCAAATCATCTTTAATATTGAAAGATTCTCCTACAATGCAAAAGTTTATCAGAGGTCAGTGCCTCACGGCACCCTAGCATCCACCTTCCCCCCTCCTCTGACACAGCTCCTCAGGCTTCCACATCCTCCGTCTCCCTTCATCATTTCTGGATAGAGGAATACAGTCAGAATATTCAGAATATCACAGGTCCCCCTCTCCGGGAAACCAGGCACTGCAGCTGCCAGGGATTTCAGCTAACACCACCGAGCTCCTGAAAAGTCAAGTGTCTTCAGGAGGGGCAGACATCTACTGCCATCTCTGTGTTTTTTCCTCTCTGTTCAGATTAACTATCTCTGTCCCTCTGCACAATTTGCTTGCTAGAGAGAAAGCAGGATTAAAGGTGTTTCTACATTACCCCTCGTTCAATGGGGAAAGAAAAAAAAAAAAGGGCTTAATATAGCCTGAGAAACAAAAGACAACAGCATGGGGAAGAAAGAAAGCACAGGTGTAATTTCTGGGCACAGTGAGGAGCCTTTTAAAAGCCCTTCAATGAGTAGTGTGTACATGTTTACCACCACTGCAGCTGACATATAGCCACAGGAGCACTGCACTACAGGGATCAAATGAGAACTTGTGGAGGGCTATTGAACACCAGGAATTTTCACAGTAAGGCAGAACAAAATTATTCAGCACTAGGGGGTTCTCTAATTTTGGTACACTTGGAAAATAAAGCAGTGCCTTTGTCCAGGACTAATATTTGCTCACCAATGGCCAAATCCATCCGTTGCTTTTCTTAGCTATGACCTGGGATATGTAGGCTAGCATTTGACATTTGGGCTGTTCAAGGAAATATGCAGAAATATACACTCAAGGCTTGCTAGAGGACTTTATTTTTATTCTATTTTGGTTGCTTTGCATACCTAACTTCTCCAAATTGTCCCAGGGCTTACACTTTGGCATATATTTAAAACTGTAAATAGATTTTCAAGGCTAGCCCTGAGCCTCAGGGAGCCTCCAGTGGGATAAACAACCGGGCTGGTGAAACCCTTGAAATGTTTGCTGGGAGAGCAGAGGAAAACCCTCCTGAGATGCCAGCAGCACCAGCCATGACTGCAAGGCCATTCTGCCTCAGATTTCACTGTGCTCGATTACAAACAGTACCCTGCCACAACTTTGCAGGCAAGCACAGATTTCAGGGAGGAAAAGCCCAGTCACTCCCCCATCACGTGCATTTTGCAGTGATGGACTTGCATTTGGGACTTTTTGCCCAGTGCCTTGTAGGGTTTCATCCTGTAAGGGCCAAGGCTGCTGCCAGCCGTGCCATTGATTGGAAAGGCTGCAGCAAGATGCCTCACAAGATGATCCCATTTTTATGTCTGAAATTACACTATCTACAGCCATTAAGTACCTTTTTCTCCTCATTAAATTTTGATCGTTTCCTCTGATAAAATATGGCTCTGGAAGATTGCTGTTCCAGGTTCCAGCTTTTGCCTTGCTACTGAGGTGAAGGTTTTAAAGGGGCAATCCTGCAAATTACTCCCCTAGTAAGGATTTTTATGCAAATTGTCCTGTTAACTTTACACAAGAAAGAGTTTGCTGGATCGTGCCATTATCCCTAGGCTTACAATGGAAACACAACTGACCTTTAGCTGTAATGAGCACCAGTTAAAAAAAAAAGTGACAAAATTGCCAGGATCTTTGCAAGCTGATACAAGCTGTGCCATGTGCTGGTAGGGGACAGATCTTCGAGCAGGCTGAAGGAGTTAAGTCATTTCACAGTGTTAGATAACAGCTAATTGACAGCAGATATAATGCATGTTGATAACCAAATGTAATTCAGCAGTTAAGAATGAAAGAGGCCAAAAATCTGCTAAACCAAGCTGTATAGGAGTTATCATAGGAATGTTCCCAAAGCTTTTGCAGCTGCAGGAAAAGAAACCCCCAAAAAACCAACCAAAACAAAAATGAACCCTAAATCTGTGGTATAATACAAAAGAAAGAGGAATCGAAGCAGATGGTGCAGTTGGTGTGGAAGGTGCCAGTGCAATTGCACCTCAGGTGTGGCCTGTTGAGTGCCCAGTGTGCAGCAGGTGATGAGAAATGGAGTGAGCACAGGAATTATGGCACTGGCCTTATGGGACTACAGGCAGGATTGACTCCTTGGGTGGACTCATGTGTGAGAACAGAGCAGAAAGATTTCTGATATTTCACTAAATTCAGTTCACGTGTCCAGAGCCATTGAGCAGGTTACCAGCACTGGGGGAAAAAGTTCAGGGTACAAGTGGGCTGTCAGACCAATGGGTCTTGGCCCATACCTTGACATCATCTACCTCTTCATGCTTTTCCTCCCCTTTTAGCCCAAGGAGGCATTGCAAAAGGCCCAAAGTCTCTCAATCTACAGCACTGAATGAGCAGTGCCCCTGCCATGGCTCCCTCTCCCCTCCCATCACCAGGCATTGATGTTATTAATGCAAACCTTTGCCATCACTCTGCAGCTTCAGCAGGAACAGATCAGTGCCACCATGGCCATTCCACGCTTCCCTTTGCTTCATTTCCACACTTCCCTTTGCTTCATTTCCACTTCATTTCTCCTCTGTGCTTGTGCCTGCCCATGACTCCATCACTCACCCAGGATCTCTTCATTTCCCCTGCACTGTTCTCTCCCTTCCTTCCCTCATCTCCTCCTTGTCCTTTGCCACCCTACAAGTGGGTTTTTTCCTTCCTTCCTTTGCTTTTACATTTTCTCTCTGTCTTCTTTCTTTCCTTCCACTCTCTGGTGATATTTTTGATGCCTTCCCCTTGCCTCTCTTTTATTGCCCAGCTGCATTGCCTATTGTATTGCCTGCCATTATCTCCAAATATATTTTGATATATTTCCCCCCTTTTTCGAGACCGGATTTTTGTTCCCTTAAAGGCACCAGAAAGCACTAAGGGTTAGAGGGGGGAACTGAAAAGCATTACAGTAGTTTTCCATCAGCCTGTGTATAAAGCACTTCTTTTCCCACTTGATGAGAAAGCAGTAATCAGGTTCCCCTGCATCGAGCTCTTTTACACAAAGAGGCTGCTGCAAAAAGAAACCAAATAGATTTCTACCTGGCCTGCCCCTTATCTCTACCTTGAAGCCTGGTGAACCCACAGCCTTTTTGCTTGCTGTGGCTGCTGCTGCCAAGCAAAGCACGCACCAGGTCAAGGGGGATGAGCCTTGTCCATGCTTGGCAGTGCAGGTCATGGCTGAGATTGTGGATTGGGCCCTGCAATTTATTTCCCACCTGGAGAATGTAAAGCCTTGGTCCAATAGCAGGGAGAGGAGATCTCTAACTCTGCAACAGCTGAAATGGTGCCAGAATGGAAGGTAAAGAGAGAAATGCTACAGTGCTAAAATTAAACTTTGATTTTCAGATTAAACATCACCCAGTCCTTTAGGTTCCCACATTCTTACCAGTAACCACAGAGTTAAAACATGCAATATGTGTGGAAAGGAAGGTTCTACTTTAAGGTGGCATGGACAGAAATGAAGGTTTCGATCTGTTAAATACAATGTACTCCCCTCCTCAGCTTTTTCTCTACCAGCAAAAATCAGAGCAACCTCCAGGGCCCGCTTGCTGCTCCCACCAGGAGAGCTCCTGTCTCTCTTTCCTGTCTGCACCAGCAGCCACAGACCCAGGGACTGGGCTGCTCCCAGCAGGGCCCTTCCCTGCACCACAGAGCTCCTGATCTGAGGGGGCTGGGTGCAACAGAGCCCACCAGATTTGCCACGGACCAGCATATCCCACAGATGGGCCAGGAACAGAGGCTGTCCTGGTACAGCTCTTTCCAGTCCCTATAACAAAGGGGTTGGGGTCCCAGGGGTGTCCAATTTCCCCTTGAATCACCCCACACAGTGAGCAGGGGCTGTGGTGTCCCCAGCGAGCTCGGCACTGCATCAGTGCCCTCAGCATTTCTGCATGTTGAGAAGAAGATGAAACAAAACACAATCCTGAAATTATACCTAATAAAGCAAAGGGAAAATGAGAACATACAGCCAGAAGGTGAAAGGGCCATTATAACAAATTTGGTCTCCTGTTTTTCTTTAAAACATAATTTCAGTCAAATGGATCTTATTTGCAATTGTCACTCCATCTCTTTTCTGCAGCCACACAATACTTTTATATCTGATGAGAAAATTCTGTAACTGCCATTGTCTCATTCCCTACCTTCTCTACAGTCCCCTGCTTTCTTCCCCAGTACCAAATAAAATAAAATAAAATAAATATGAGTCCCTCATCTAAGGCTCAGTACCAGAGATTTAACGTTGACAATGTGCTTTGTCACTTTGGCTCTGGAAAAGGCTTACAAAAGCTTTATTAACAGGCTCATTAGCACGGCCTGATTTACTTCTGCAGACTTTACTCTTTTACTAGTTTCCAGGAGCATCAGCATCAGTTGCAGGGCTAATGAATTCACTCAGATTTGCATGCTAATGAAACTCCCATGACTCTCTGTGCTCCCGACTTCAAATCGATCTTTGCTGTTGCTTGAAGAATATTAATAGAAATAAAAGTAAAGGGGAGCACCAGGCATTGCAGTTGGACTTGCTGTAATCCAAGGCTGCTGTGCAATTCACATTTCATACATTACACTGTTTCAGATCTCATTTCTTTCATGCCTTATTGACTCTAGCTGTACAGGAGGCAGCACCTTTAGGAAATTCCTGGAAAAGGGGCTGGCCAGGGACTCAAGGAAAATCGTGCTTGAGCTCTGAAAAAATGAGTCAGTCACCAGAAAGTGCTGCCATGCACCAGTGCAGTTCCAGGTATTTTATTCCCAAACATATGGATCCTATTTCTCCTTGACAGAAAGGGAAAACCTTCTGACCTCAGTTTCTTGGTGTTTGTGTGTGCAGTGCCTTGCACAAAAATGGGGTGAGGGAGCTCCCCTTGACCAGACCTTAACCCAGCTGGGTCAGGGGTCTGATCCATGGGATCTCTGGCTTGGGAATGGAGCTGCAGCCACGAAGGGAGCAGAAACAACTCCAATGACAGCACAACACCCTTCCCTGCTACAAACAATGAGTGCCAGATTTATTCCTCACGTTCTGGAGACCACTGGGAACCATTTCACCAGAGGAATCAATTCATTGCACCACGGCTGCCAATACAGAAATTATTTTTTAAATTATTACATTTTTATCATCCTGGAGCATAATGATTGCCGTTTCACAGGCTGAAAATCAGTTTGTCTGAATACCTGCTGAGCAGGGACTGCTTTGTTTTGGGCTGTTGTGAGAAAAGCAAAAGGGATTTGGAAGTGCAAGGAAGGACTCAGAGCCCCAGATCCTCTGCTGTGGTAGGTGTGTAGGAAGCCTTCCCCACAGGAGCTCACTAACAGACCCAACCAAAACAAACAGCTCTGTGATGTGCCTCTGTTAATTGGAGATGTTACTCTCTCACTCCCGCTTCAATTTTAGCAATGATGAATGCTGGTAGTTGACTGAAGCCCTAGAAAGAAATCCCATTGTGCAATCGTGTTTTTACAAGAATATTTTTGGCTTCTGAAAGTGCACTTAACACATCCAAATTAATGGAAAAGAGGATTCTTCACTGAGCAGCCTCCCGTGCCTGCTCTTCTTAATTTGATACAATAGCAGAGCGTACATTGAGATTAAAATGCTCTTTTGGATGTTCAATGGCAAGAAATTATTCAGCAAAAAACCAGGGCACCATTTTTGTGATATCTCTTGTGAATAAGGATAATCAAAGAGCTCCATTTTCCTTGCTGCAAAAATAACACAATTCCTACATCCTCCTTTTTTTTTTTTTCCCCCCAAACAGAAGTAAAGAAAATTAAATAAAATGTAAAGCAAGCTGTGGAGTAATTATCCTTTTCTAAATGAATTCATATTGTAAAATAGCCTATTGAATGCATAATGAGCATCATTACCACCAAGAGGAGGAGAGCAGAGCGGTCATCCCATCATTATCAGCGCTTATTTCGGGAGCGAGGCAGTGCCAGGGTGAAGCGGATGCTTTGTGCCCTGGACACTGAAAGGACAAGCCCAGTTGAGAGCCTCAAAGTTCTCTTTATGTTCAGAAGCACCTCACCCTGCCTCCAGCTGTCCTCTATGGGCTGTGAAGGCCTCAGATGGTGGTGGCAGCTGGACACGTGTTTTTTGGGATTGGCAGCTCTTCCGCTGGCTTCTCAGCTGGGAACAAAGGGCTGGGCTCTGGGAAGGGGTAATGTGGGTCAGGGCACTCATCAGGGTGGATGGGACAATTCCCATCCCTGGCCTGGGGAGCTTTTTTTCATATTTATAGCAGCGTTCCCTGCAAAGTGGAATGATTTCCTGGGAGAGGCTCAGCCTGAAGGCCCTCTTTCCTCCTGAGCTCCAAACTGGGCAGCTCCCTCAGGCTGACAGTGGCTGCCTCACCTTTCAGCAGGGCCCCCCTCTGCCCTACACACGGGGGCTGCTGCCCCTGATCTCACTGCAGACCTGGGAGGCTGCAGGAAAAATTCCCATTTGCCTTCCCATCTTTCCATCCAAATGCCAGGCACTAAGCACACTTATTGCACCTTCACAGAGATGAAAAAGAGATTGAAATACTCCTTCTAAGTTAGGAATGTTCCTGAACTGTGTTCCCTGCAGATTTTCCCTGCTTTCAAGTGCTTCCAAGTCTGGATGTCACTGGCACAATTGAGGTGATGGCCAGGGGGGACAGCTGCTCCCTGTGTCCTCCTTCCAGTCTCGCCCTCAGTTCATCAAATCTGTTTCATGCTCTAAGACTAAGAGGTCATTTGTAGCAGTTAGGCCTGGATGAACCTGAATGAAAACATCCAATCAAGCCCTAATTGTGACAAATTATATTAGCCTGGAGTTGTGCAAGTTGCATTGCAGCAACTTAATTCAGGCTGTGCTTGGGAAGGCAGGAGAGGCTGGAGAGGCCCTCTCCACACCCAGGGGGATGTGTGTGGATCCCCCTCCACCCTGCTACTCATCCCATGTGCTCCTTTCATCCCAAAGTGCTCCTGTGCTGTCACCTAGACACTGCCTGAGGTACCTGAGGAATTCAGCAGGTTGGTGCCACTCCATGGAACTCACAGATCCACGCTGCCTGAAAGACCTGAGGAGAAAGAGCATCTAGCTTGTGACACAGGAAAAAGTTAAAGTGAGGTGCAGGAAAGAGGAATGTGATGGGATTGTGTTTGCCTGCCCCTCTATTCCCCATTCCTGCAAGGAAGAGTCACTGGACCTGCAAATGGCTTTTCTCTAGTGCAAAATATGACAGCAAAGGAAAAAAAAAAAAAAAAGAGAGGAAAGAAATACTAAAATTAATTTCCCTACATGACATATTTTAAAGGGCACTGTCAATTTGCTTTATAATTACATTTCTAAATCACTGGAAGATTACACTGAAAGGTGAACTTTACAAAACCTGAATATTTTTTATTAATTTTTTAAAATTAAAAACCTTTTTGGGGATTTAAATACAATCCTTCTGTGCTGTAAGACCATGTAAAAGCAACAGCAAGGAAACAGATAGGATATGCCACCCTTGTTCCTGCTCATTTGTACCTCTCATTTCCTGCTAAGGCTACTAAAACTCCTGGGATTTAGCAGCTCCTTCTCTAAGGATGAGCTGCATGGTTAAGCACAAGTGCTCAGGTCTCCCCAAAGTTTTGACACTGCCCTCATTCCTCAGGATCGTGAGAAAGGGCTTGAAGTGTTAATATTTGAGGCAAGAGGTTTATTTTGCTATCCAGTTTTTGAGCCCTTCCAGATATCCCCATTTCATGCCTTCGGGCTTTTCTCTGCAATGAGGAAAGCTCAAGGTGTCTTAGCTGAGAGCTGAGCTTCTCACCTTATCAAATTGCTCCAGGTCTGAGAGAGAAACCAGGCGACAAGAGAATCAGCACAGAGATCTCCAGCTCTGCCTTTGGGGAAAAAATTGTTGTGGAAGCACTGGAATGAGCCAGAGGGATGAGATCCTGCATGGGTGGGCACCTGAATTCCACATCCTTTGCAACACTCTGTGAAAAGAAAGTAAATCTTGCCTAAATTTGTGCTGCAGCCACTCAGGGGACACTCGTGAAAGGCACTGGGTTAAGCAGATGTGATTTAGAAGTGCCCTGGCTAAAGCACATTAAATTTTAACATCACCACTCCACTTTGACGTGGGGCTGTTTTCACCTGAGCTCCTTTTGCTGCGAGATGAAATCCAGTTTAACTGATTAGCTTTCCTACCCCAGCTAACTCCCTGCCTTGTCCTAACAAGGTACAAAAATAAAAGCACAAAGCAGCTCCACGTTGTAGAGGTTGCAGGAAATGATGGAGCTCCCCGTGCTCATCCACTACAGGAATCTATATTAGGTTTTTCAAAGCCTTACAAGCACAATGAGCTAATGCAGTCTCTCAGTGCAGGTGGGATTTATTTCTCTCTTTCTCTAATATATATGGGCCCAGATTCTCTGCTTGTTTAATCCATTGGTTTACATGGATTTACAGCAGATATTGGCATTTGATCTATGACTGGGCTTGGTCTTTTGGCTCTAGCTTGAATGAAGGAATAAAGTTCAGAGGACAAATTAATAGAGAGAAAAATTAGCTTTTCATGTATTGAAGACAACAAAATTGCAGTCTGCTTTCAAATAATCATCTAAATAAATAACCTTGAGAAAACCAATTACTTACATAGGAGGAAGCTATTGGCAGAGGTGTGAGTATCCTCCTGCTGCACCAGACTGAAAAGCCAATATTTATGTATAAAATGGAAATCTGGTTACTGAAACAACATTGCAATTCACCCATTGAAATTAAAAAAATAACAATCACGGTTCAAGATAATCCTTCAGGTAATCAAAAGCTGGATCAGTAGCAGGTGCTGGTACTGAGCTGTGCCCTTGCTGGCCAGCCCCCAGAGCAGGCAGTGACAAAGCTCTGCCTGCCAAAGGTGGCAATGTGATGGTTGAAAAGGGCATGAGGCAAAAACCTGGAGAATTTGGGGACAGAAAAAAAAAAAAAAAAAAGCAACCCCCTACCTACAACAGGGCTCCTCACATAATCTATTCAAATATATATATGTGTATACAGCCCATTTGAATGGGTTACATTGGAAATTTAGGCTTTATGGCTCTGAAAGACAAAGAACATCAAATGATGTTGCTTCTAATACGAGCACGTTAGTGATTTTAACAGCATTTGGTCTACTGAAACAAGATAAGGCCTGGAATAATAAGCAGCAGTTCAAAGATTTATCTAAATATGTTTGGCAGTTCCCCCTGCCCTTTGCCTTGCAATATGAACATCCCACAATTGAGACCATACCCTGTAAATTACCACCCTCTGTGGGGTCCTCACGTTAAATTATTCCGAATAAGCAAGGCCAAATGCTCTCAACTTAGCCAGTGATAATCAACTAATGTAAAGCAATTTCCAACAGTTCTATTTTTCTGCTTCAGGCTAGTCAAAAGACAAACAAAGCCACGCAGAAAATTGGCATGGGAAGGAATAAGAATTGTCACCTATTGCTTGTTGGTGCTGGACCAGCTTTCGTGTGTGTTCCTAATTATTAAGATTAGCAGTGTTGGATACCCAGCCCCTGGGGGGTTCAGCAGCAGCAAAATGGGGCTCAGAGTCCCCTGCTCTGGGCATTGTGTTGGAGGCTGTGGGGATGAGATCTTTCCCCTTAGGCAGGCAGTCCATCTCCTGGTAGAAAGCTGCAGGAATTAGTTTCACTTCCAGGGCTTTTTATTTACACTCAAACACAAGTGCACCAGTCGGACAAAGAAGTTGCATTACCTGCTGAAATTTGAAATTTCAGGTCGTGGCACTCTCTCCTTAAGGCATTGTGTTTGCTGTCTGCATTGACTTTCAATTTACAGCAGCCGTTTCTTCTTGTAGCACAAGACAGCAAATTTCACTGTATATTCAGAAACTCAGTGCAATGTAGATGAAATTCCATCATTTACATAATCAACTTGTGAGCTGAAAGTTCTGGGTTTAGACATATCCCTGAAATAGAAAGGGTTTTGCTTTTTTTCTTGTGTTTTGGAAGGTATGACCCATCATTTTGCACAAAATTGTGTAATTTTGCCTCGCTATTTTCGGTATACCCCATTATCAGTCAAATTAATAGGCCTGCAGAATGAAACCCCCAAAAGAAATCCACCACATTAGTGAAATAAATACTGTTAATGATGATAATTAAGTCACTGGGGATAATTGAGAGATTATCCAATTACTATCTATAATTCTTTGGATTGCAAATAAGATAGGAATGTGTAGAGCTAATCCATTCTAGCAATAATAATAATAATAATGATTAAAAAATTAGTAGGGGAAAAAAAGTGTAAAAAGCCCCCCAACCCACAAATTATTAGATTTCCTCACAACTGGAGGTATTCTGTCATTTTAATAGCTTAGTTGGAGTTTTTCTAGTCTGGAGTAATATTTTTAGGCAGCTGTTGCAACACTGATCCCTTGAGGAGGGGGAGATATTCTGGGTGGCTGAATTTCCTGATGTCATTCCTGATTCCCTGGAGAAGCCTGCTGTCCCCTAGATCCAGACTAAGATGGACACATGTGCCCCAAGCAAAGGTCTTACAGCATCCACAAGTGAACTGACCCAAAATGAGCAGGGATGGGATCAGTGCAGGGTCGTGCTCTGGGTTCTGATGGTAAATTTAGGACAGAAGAGTTGTTCCAGCAGGCTCTGCCCTACAAGAAGCCCCTCAGGTGCCCCATGGGCTGCAGTGCCACTCTTTCATGTTGGTTTTCCAGACCTGCAGTCGTGCTGTCACGGGGCTAAGGAGAGGGGGTTGACCCCCCTGACTGGGTCAGATGCTAAGGGAGGTTTTGGTCCCAAATATTTCTCAGTCTCTGTCACAGCAGCTCGAGTTTTCTAATTTAGCAAGTGGATCAGGGGCAAGAGCCACAGCCCAGGAAAGCACAGCAGCACACTGGGTAAGTTTGTACACTCAAGGCTAGGCACCATTTTTTGGGAGGTAGCTTCAATTTTGTTCTCGCTTTCAAAGCATTTGTAGGGCCCTGCTTGGCACAGGTAATTTAAGGAGATCTAAATATGGCCCCCAGCAAGTCAATTAAGGATGTGTTTAATTTTAACATGTGCATAGTTCCTTTGGATCTCATCCATGGAAATCAATGGCAAGGCTGCTGGTGGTTTGATTGGCTTCGGATCAGAGCCAGCAATTTTGATTGTAGAGATCGAATGCTTGAAATTAATTATATGACTAATGCTTCACTGGATTAGGGAATCAATTAATGGAAGTGGGGTGCTTGTTAGCAGATTTCCATTAACTTTCATGCAGATTTTTTTTCCTAAACACAAACTGCATATTCATTGCCCTTGAATGCATTTAGGTAAGTTGGAAAAATAATAAGATGGTTGAAATAACCAGAATTTTCTAATGAAACTACTGAAAGGAGTGTGGGATTCTGTACTGGAAATTAAATCTTTGCATTGAAAGACCTTGCTTCAAGTCCTCATACCAAATAAGTAAGTACCAGAAAGCTTTTCCAATCCTATTTATACCAGAAGCTCTTCAGTCTGGGATTGACAGACCTGGAAGGTGATCGTCTTCACAAGCCAATCAAAAGGATCAGAAATGAGGTATGAAAGTACAACCTTTTCTCCACACATCTTTTCTCATCTTTGAGTAGCTGCTGGAGGGGAAAACATCCTTCAGCACTTCAACTCCTGCTTAACACAGGCAGCTATAACTGCAGGAACATCCCTGCTCCTATCCCTATGCAGTCCTCCCTGCCTAATAAAACCTCATTTCATGCTTAAAGCTCCCTATGGACTCTGAAAACACCCCCAAAATCAGGTTCTGGCAGGTGTAAACACCCTCTGCTGAGGCTCAGAAGCTTCCTGGGATGGCAGGAGTCAGGAATTCAGGATTCCAGAAGTAGGAAGGGATGGCTCCTCGGGAAGGTCCCAGCCTGCCCAGCTAGCACAGGCTCTGGTGGGCTGCACTTCATAGCAGGATGGTTTCATTCCATGGCCACAAATTGAGCCCTGGGCTCTGGAGAAATTCCACTTCTAATGGTCCCCAGAGCCCTGTCCCCAGTGCTCCCCCAGTCCCAGTGCTGGAGCCCTGGAATGGGAGCTGCCCCTGTGCTGCTCTGTGCATGCACAGACGGCTCCTCCGCCAGAGCAGCGCATTAAGCCTCAAAATGTTTCTGTAAATATTGTTTCACACTTGGGTGAACAAAGCATGCTTTTATCTGAGGGAGAGCGCAGGGTGTAAATTACATTTTAATTGAGGAATTGGAAATACCAGCTTTTACTTTTTGTATTCTTTTTTTTTTTTTTTTTTTTTTTTTTTTTTTTTTTGTTAGTNTCTCATTTCTGCAGATTTTCCCACCTTCCTTCTGGCTTGGCTTGCCTGGATTCTCCTCCTCCTTCCCAGTGAGGCTGTCTCCAGGCCCGTGAGCATTCTCAAGCCTTGCTCACTCACAGTTTGGCACTGTGCCCCTGCAATGTTTGCAGCTGAGAGCGGCTGGGCTGGCACCCCCTGTGCCCTGCTGCCCCTGCCCTCCTCACTGCTAGGCAGGAACGAGGGAGGCTGACAGTCTGCTGAGACCCCATTGTGCCACTCAGGGATGAAAATCAGAAAAAAGGCTCCTTGGAGGCATGAAGTGTTTTGTGCTGTGCAATCTGAGTGTGATTTCCCCTCTCCCAGAGCAGCTGGTGCTGCACCCAGAGAGGGCTCACGGGAGCATCTCTCAGGTCTGACACCCACGTGCTGCCAACCATTCCAGCTGTGATATGGTGCAGATGTTCTTTGTCCCCCACACTAAAATACCTCTGAGAAGCTGCAGTTGCAGCTGGGAGCACAAAGGAGCACGGGGTCCTTTAGGTTGGAAGAGACCTTTGAGGTTATCAATTCCAACCATTAACCCAGCACTGCCAAACCCATGCTCCCAGGTACCACATCTACAAGTATTAAACCTCTCCAGGGTGTCGACTCCACCACTCTCCTGGGCAGCCTGTGCCAGTGCTTGATCACCCTTTCAGTGCTAATATCCAATTTGGATATGTATTATATCCCCTGGTGCAGCTTGAGGCCATTTGCTCTCGGCCTATTACTTTGAAGATGCTGACCCCTATTTTGCTGCAAACTCCTTTCAGGTCATTGTAGAGAGGTGTCCCCTGAGCCTCCCTTTCTCCAAGCTGAACAGCCCCAGCTCCCTCAGCTGCTCCTCAAAGACTTGTTCTCCAGACCCTTCCCCAGCTTCACTGCCCTTCTTGCCTTTCATTGCCCATCTTAAGACTTTATCTTCAAAGGTCTTTGCATCATCCCCATCTCTCACACGTCACTGCTGTGCCCCAAAGGACCGCCATTCATCTAGGCCTTGCCAGGAGTGTGGGATCCTGCAGGATCTGTCTTTTTCCTGCTGGTGGAAACAGCCAGCAGTTCGTAGCCCAAGCAGAAAGTGTCCTGGTTTCTGGAGTCTCAGAAATTCCCACTTGCTGGGAAGCTCCTTTTTGTGAAGTGGAACACAACCTCAGTCCTCCGGGCAGTCAATGATCCGTCGAGCACAGGAGCTGGATGTGGCCAGACAGGAGGGAAAGGCAGGGAAGGGAGCAGAGGATGGAGCCAGCTGTGCTAAATCTCTGCTTCTGGCGGGCAGCTTCTGCTGGAAGGGCTGGAGAGAGCCCAGGCTGGAGGCGAGGAGCTGCATCCCCCTGCTGGGAGATGGAATGGGAGCATGAAGCAGTTCCAGCTGGGAGCTCAGAACCGCGACTGCAGATTGCACCCTCGCTGCTCAGGGGGTGAGTCAAGCCCATTAGCCAGCTAATCCTCACAACAGGCTTTTGTGAGGCTACTATTTCCTTCTGGGGAAATGTATGATCTACTGATTACACAGCATCCCAACATGCCAAATATATGCTTGAAACCAGTAAACAATAAATATTTAATTAGCTGGTCATTTTGAGAATAACAACAGGCAACAATTAAACTGGCTTTTGATTTCCCCTTCATTTAGTTGTCAGTCAAGTCAAAGTTAAATGCCAGCTCTTGCCTTGACCACAGCCTTTAGTGTTATGAGAATATTTAGGTTTGATCTGAGCTTTTTGATTTCTGGCTCTGATTTCTCCCGCCTTTGCACCAGTTGTAGGCATGACTCAAATACCACTAATTTAATGTGGGCTGAATGTGAAACTTAGAGGCTTATTCTTTCTAGCCTATCAGTGCCAGCCAATATCTCAGAGAGCACACTTGGAAATACAATTGTGATTCAAGCTGAAACTCCTGATCTCCTCCACTGCCATCACGACTTTGCTTACCTCTGTGTACACCTGACGTTTCCCCACAAGCACCTTCTTCCATCATCATCTCTCTGTGTATTCTTCTTTACTCCTCCACTGCTGTTTGTCTGTAGACCTCAGAGATTCATGTCACCAATGGAGGGACAAATTTCTAAATGGAAAAGGGAAGGAAAAAGCTATTTTCTAAGGGTAGATGCAGTGTTGTGGCAGAAGGTCCCACCTCAACCTCCTCCCACACTGCCAGGCATCTGCTCTGGATCAAGGTGCTTTACATGCTTTAAATTTTCCCTACACCTACATTCGCATCCACTGCTTCTGTATCCCAGCTCATCTCCCCACTCTTTGTCTTAGTGTGAATCAGCAAATTTTCCAGGTGGAAGGTCACTTTGGCAGGTTTTCTGGGGAGGCCTTAGTCTGGAAATCAAACGATCCTTACTTATCAAACCTCTCCCATCCCATGTAAAGCACCTAGACCCAGAGCAGATGCCTGGCAGTGTGGGAGGAGGTTGAGGTGGGACCTTCTGCCACAACACTGCATCTACCCTTAGACCTTAAACAGGGCTTGTCCTACACAGCTGCCAGCCAGGATGTGCAGTCATGACCAGGAACAGAACGTGGATTTCTCCTGGTTGGACTCAGAGCACCAGACTGCAGATGAGGAGCCTTGGTTGTAACCACAGTTCTCCTGCTGGATGGTCTCTGGCTGCAGGCAAGTCGTTTCATCTGTTCCCCCTTCCATCCTTTCTGGGTTGTCTAAATGAATGTGGGATCCTTACAGCACATTAATGTCACCCTGATGTAGCCAAAGGACATTTAGCACTGTGCACCCCTGACACTGAGACATGGAAGCACTATTTTAAGGGATAGCATAAGCACTAGGCTTATAACTATTGCCCCTTTTTGCATATTTCCCTTTCACTACTCAGTGTAACATCCTGCCTGAAGTCTCCATGTAATGCCAATCTTCTGATTCAAGAGTTCTAGCTATTCTTGTTAGATTTTGGTGAATATCAAAATAGGTTCCAATTTAATTTTACCTTTGTTGAGAAATGAAAACAGAGCCCTTAGTCCCCCCCATGAAGCACAGGTGACATTCCTTCAAAATAAATGGATTTAATTATAAAAGTCACCTCTGGATCAAGTCTGCTCTGTTTAGATCTACTAATCAGAGAGTATTTACAGAGTCACGAGGACCTGATAAAACGTGTACACAGTTTTAAATATCCCATTGTAATGCATTGTAAACCTTAATTTAAAACAAGACAGCTTAAAAGCTTTATGGATTTGACTGATGATACACCCTCTATATTGATGGCTGAACCCAGCATGCTGTTATTCCTGCTTTCTCTTGCTAACAACAAAGTTCAGAATGATAATATATTTTATAAAAAGCTTTACTATTATGCTGCTGCAAAAGTGACTTTAAATAACGATAATAGGCCTGAACCACAACTTCACACAGAAACAGCTCTGCAGAAGATGAATTTCCATACAGCAGGCAGGGAGGCAGCACAGGGATAATGCACCAGCTCTCCAAAATATTAGCATGTGAGCAGCCCACAGAGCAAAAAGATGAGAGCATTTTGGAAGCTGGGTGGATCAAACCCTCCTTTCTCCAGGAATGCAGCAGGGCTGGCGGGGAGCTGAGGTGTGTGACTCTCCAGCAGGGTCACATCCAGGAGACCAAGCAGGGTAAAAACCCTGCTAGCAGCACTGGAGGGTTTCCCCTTCCATGGGGAGAAGGGCAAAGCCAGCAGTCTGCTTCAATAATGCAGAATTCATTAATTAATTGTCCTCTGCTAAACCTGGTGTTGTGATGGGATATAACAGAGCCAACCCCCAGCAGAGCAGCATTCACAGGAGGTGCTGCATCCCTGTCCATGGGGAGGAATGTGAGTCTTTTTCAGCACCTGCAGATCCTTTGTTCTTCCTTCTCAGGCTTCGTGGTGTCAGATGGGTGGGATTCGGCCAGCCTTGAATGGGAAGCCCCACTTTGCTGTGTGCTAATTCCTGCAGCTCTGAGATCCAAAACTCTTTGAGATCATCTGAAGAAAGCCTGGAGGAACCAGGAAATCATTAGTTTGTAGCAAAAAACTCTGTGCAGCTCTCACAAATACATGGAATATGCACAAAGAGCTCACAACTTCCAGAGACAAGAGCTTTCCCAGCTCATGGGTCTGACCCCAATTGTGGGTGAGACCATGGGGTGTTCTTTAGCCAAGTAAGCACAAGGACAGTCACCTTCCCACCCCTGTGCAAAATTGAGGGGCGGCTAATCACATTCAATTAGAGATAATTACACCAGAAGCAAAAATTCACCCTGCGCGGTGACTGGGTAAAACAAAAAGCTGCAATGGAGAGTTGACATAAAAAGTATTTTTACATTTAAAAATTGGCATGATGTATTCAAGCAGTGAGGAAAGGTGAATTTCAGATTCGGAAATGGCACGGGTTATAGGTTGTATGAATTAATATAATGATTCCACAAGGCAATAAGTTAAAAAGTTGACTCTTAAAATCACTCTTAAAATATTATTCAAAGACTTAAATTAAACAAAAGAAGCATCTATGGTAAGAAAGCCTTATTTTAATCTTTGCACGAAATACTGTCCAACAATAAAATGTCTTGTGCAGCCTCATGATTAGCCAACAATTTCAAATTCTCTCTTCATTCTTACATTGACTGTGGATCAGATTTGTGCCTATTATGTTATCAACAGAAAATACAATATGTACCAAAATATACATTATGTCAACAGCAGCTAAAATTATGAGGCAACCTTCAAAGGGAGACTTTCCAAACCCATCCCTTAAGAAATTAATTAGTTATCTTTAAAGATCATATAATTAACATTTCTGTGTCTTTACATTTATAAAGCAATCATTTGTGTTCAAATTTACCTTGCAAACTCCATAATTATAATACTTACATGTAGGAAAGCTGTAGTTGGTAGTTTCAGTGTCTGGCACAGTTTTAGAAGTGAGAATTTATGATCTCATGAACTTCCCCATTGTAACCCAGATTCCTTGCTCCAAATGAAGTCAAAACAATTCAGCACTGTAAAATTGTGCAGTTTTATGTATGTTATTAGGGGTGTATTTTGTGGAAGTAATAACAAGATTGAGGTTGAAATGAATCTCCATTTCCTATTACATATACACACAGACACAATGAAATGCTGATTTTTTTAAAGCGATGAACACATACACAGGCATATATAAACAGCTGAAAGATTACCAATATAAAAAATGTATTTGTGTGCAGGAAATGGGATTGACAAAGACCCCACTCTTCCCAGGAAAATAGAAGATTTGGGGTTTGAATAAAGGGGATTAAAAATCCTACCTCCTTCATTCAGGAGAGATGATGTATTAGAGAAAAATGTGTAGAAATGAGTGAAGGGAAGCACCAGCAGCTGCTGGGATGTGTTTAGACCCAAAAGGGAAGGAGGCTCTGAGGGCATTTACTGGACTGAGTCTCATCAGAGAAATGCCAAGTTTCTGGCTCCTAATGTGGGTTTGCTGTTGGGTAAATATTATCTATTTCCAGATTAAAATTACCCCCTTTGCTCCTTGCAGGGTCTTCAAGATCTAAAGTGCTATCAGAAGCAGCCAAGACCTTTGGTAGACACCAAAGTCATTTTATGCCCAGAGAGCACATTTCAGAAATGTGATTATTATCATTGCTGGTCTAAAAATGTGCAGGGCAGTTCATGGAACAGAAGACAACCCCCCTGTCCCAACAAGCTTGAGGTCAAAGGTGCCAATTTTGCAATTTTATGTACACAGGGAAGACAGTGGGAGCCCCTCCAGAGCTGTGGGACCCCAGGGAAATGTGAGCCCCAAAGGTTTGGAGGAAGCTGTAGGGATGAGAAAGGCTCAGCAGGACCCTTGTATGGAAATAAGGTCCCTTCAGCAGTCAGTAAAAATTTTCATAAAAGTCTCTTCTGATATTAAAATCTATGAATTTGGGAGAGAGGGAAGATGAGTGAGATGGGAATTTATGACTTAAGTTTTTGATTTTACATATGTATGCAGACTCTGGGAGAGCTGTACTGCTGATTTTTAACTCTTCCTCGAATGGACACTAAATATTTCAGTATCAGTAGTTCATCATTATTTTCCATCTTAAGAGAAATGCTGTTACCACCTTTTGCATAAATGTTCCTTACTGATCTATGTAGTTTGTGGAAGATTTTCCTTTTTTCTTTGCCTTTTCTTCTTTCATTTATGAATCCTGACAGTTTTGGGGTTTGCTCCATTACCCCAAGTTCACATGCCTCTGTCCCAACACACACCACATTTAGAAAATTGATCATTACCAAGTGGGTTTTTCCCCTCTTTTTTGCTGCAGAAGAGAAAGCAAATTTTCAGGTATCAGCCACAGCTCTGTAGGCACCTCTAGATCACTTCATTTCCCTGGTTTCAAAGGGCCACTTGACAAAAGTTAATTAGAGTATTGCTGTCTGGGATGGGGAGGCCCACTGGGAGATGGTGGAAGCATCTCATTTCTCACAGCACTTCAGCCAGAAAGCTTCCCAATGAGACTTCTATTATTAATAAACACACCATACAATAATTATAGCACACCATACAAAAATTATGCTTTTTACAAGCAGCACGGATTTGAATCCTGTGTTGTTAAGCCTCTTGCATCACTCTGAAAACAGTTGCATCGTGCCCCACATGCTCAGCCTGGAGATGCTGCAAACACAAAATTACCACCAGTGTCAATAATAATGACATCAATAAATAGAGATGTGAGTCCAGTGCAAAAACTCGCTCATGCTGGGGCAGCCTGGTGTGCTCCTACACACTCAGCTTCATAACACATTAGTTGCTTAATTTGTTAAGCAAAGAGGACTGTGAGAAAAGACAGGACTGGTTCCCCATCTCACACATTTTGTGGATTTTCCTATATTGACTCCTTTCCTACCCACTGTTCAAACTGACCTACGAGCTGATTGATCAGGAGAACTGGGAAATAAACTATAGCCCAAAAATCTGAGCAAAACAGTATAGGAACAATTCAGGACTGCCCAAATAAATAAACCCCTGACTCTGGCATGTGTTGTGTGGCCATTTTCCCTGGGGAGTTTTTAAGCAATGGGACACAGCTCCATCTCCCAGGCTGGCCTCACGTGCCACTGAATAAAGCAAAACCCATCCTGACACCAAGATCCTGATAAACAACTTATATTTGTCATTAAATAGATGCACCTTATTATGCATGCTTAGCAATTCACTCAGATGAGGAGCAGCAGGTTGGATGACAGTATCTCCTGGTGACAGGTTTAGGTGTTATGAATATCACAGCCTTGACTTCACTAAAGCTCCAGGACTTCATCTGCAGCTCCCACGTGACACCAAAGCTTGATCAGGATCTGCAGCCTTGGGGCTCTGCCATGCACAGGGCAAGGACAGGGCAGGGCTGCACATCTGCAGTGATTTTAGAGCAGATGATCTCACCCTTGGTGTGCCCTGGCTCCTCTCTCTGCCTCTTGGCCATGCAAGAAGTCTCCATGTGGAGAAGAAGTCTGACTTAATCATCTTGCACAGCTCAAATCTGTGCCCTTCATGATCCCTGTCTTTCAGAGGAGCAATATTTAGCTCCCTAAGCCAGCAATCTGCTTGGCTATAGAGTTCAACAGGAACACAAATAGGGCCTCAGTCCAGAGGAGAATATTGTGCAGAGGCAGCTAAAATTAGGATCTGGCCCTGGGAGTGTGTTTGCAGACATCTGGATACAACACACAGGAGCACCACTTGTGTGGATCACCAGCATAATTGCAGTAAATAATTCAAGAAACAGGAAATGATGCTGAAAGTGAAGCCTCCAGCTTTGCAGCCAGCTGATGGCACTGTGGCCTGCAGAGGGGACACCTGCCAGGGTGGGATTTGGGGCTGGGAGCACTGGGGGTCCCCACGGGACTGATGGTGACCAAAGGGGGCTGCAGGGGACAGCCAGTCCCTCTGACAGCCTTGCTTTAGCCTGTGAATTTGTGATTGCAGTCTTTGGGTCCCAGGTGGGCTCCTCAGCTCCCTTCAAACTCACAACTGTCCCCAAACTGGGGAACATTTGGAAAAAGTAGGGAGGCTCACAGCTTTGCAGAGTTGCACTGCACGGGCTCAGGAGGTGAATGATGCCCTGTGTCAGTTCTCTGTGCACAGCCTGGGGGGTGTTTGGAAATAACCACCCTCCAGAATCCAAGGTGAAGCCACACAGGAATTTTCCCTTTTGCCCATTACTCTTTTCTCTGGCAATCAAGACCTTGGCCAGGAAAATATGTGATAAGTCACAGATACAAGGTGTAAATACAGAGGGAGTGGAGAGGATAATTCCTCTCTGTACAGGTGACACTCTGCCATGCATCATCAACCCTGACACTTCAGCACCAGCAGCCTGTGGTCTGGTAGAGGGGGCTTGTCTTCACTCCTGGTTAAAAAGTAAGTATGAACACAGGGCTGTGAGGAAGAGAATGCCTCTGGAAATATAAGACCTTCAGTCATGTGAGTGGAGCAGCAGCATCTCCTCTTGCTTGCTTAGAATTGAAACAAAAGGGAAGTTCTTATTTAATCAACTAAGGATAAAAGGGATAAAGCAGGTCAGATGGCACCACAGCAGGTAGAGATGGCACTACTGGAATAAATATCCAGCAAAGCTCATCTGATCTCCCCCAACCAACACAGCCACCTTCCATCTGGGAGAGCTTATTAAAAAATGGGATCTTGGAGACACCCCCCCTTTCCATCTCCATACCTGTGCAGAGCAGATCTCACCTTTGTAACAAAGAGTGAGCTGAATCTAACACCCCAAACTCTGCCCTTTTTAGATGATTAACAGATTAGCATAACGTTATTTCTCCCACTGATGCATTACAATCTTAGTTTCATAGACATTGGTAATTGTGGTTCACTCCTCGGTGCACTCAAAATTCTGACTCATATTTGAACTACAGTTTTGCAAAGGCTCTTCATACATATAATGGGCACAACCAAATCTGCCTCCCTCCTCCCCCGCCTCACAACTTAGACAATTAAAAACCTATATAAAAAATGTGGCAGGTGAAACCCATTTGCAGTGAAGTGTAATTATACCCAGAATAATGAGCATATGCAAAATATTTCTTCTTGAACCACTGCCTGCCTTTTGTGGGGCTCTGAGTCACGCTGGCATCATTTTCCTCATAATATAATTTTTTTTTAGTTATTACTATTGCTGTTAGGCAATAGTGCTGTGGAAAGAAGGTTGAGTTTTGCTTTGCATCCCCTGTTATCACCAGCGACATCATCAGTTAATCTGCTCCTGGCAATGACCTACTTCAGGAAGCAGCAGGAAAGCTGGGTACTCTCAGATCTCGAGTTGAGTTGGAAATCTCCTATTTGCCTTGTAAAAGGATGTCATTCCACCCACAAAACATTGAGAGACACTAGAAATGGGAGCTCATAGAGTTTATAGAATTCCTTCTTTGTGCCTTGAAGAGGAAGGAAGCAGAGACAGCTCAAAAGACCAGAAACTGTGATTAAATGTAATTTTTTTCCTATCTAGAAAAAATTATTACTGTACAAATACGTAAAACATCCAATAAATTTGCTCTTAGTGTCCTAACCCTTCTGCTCAAGCTCTTTAACTCATTCCAGCATCTATGATCTTCTCCTGCAGAGCTCCCCATGTTATGACACTTCCTCCACGAAAACATAGAGGGGATGTAGTGGCAATTTCAGCAAAGGAATCACAGAGAAGCAGCAGACAGGAATATTACTGATCAATGGCAAAAAGATTAAAGGTAGTAACATCCTTATGGCACTGTGCTGAGCAATGAGTGAAGAAGATCAAAGGGATTATCAAGCGCAAAGAGAGAGCTTGTGGCTATTAAACTGACAGAAAAAGAAATCCTGTGGGAAATAGGAACAAAACTCTTAGCAAAAGACAAGGATCAGATTTTCTTGTTTCACTAAAGTGAAGATGTTGGAGGGGCAGGTGTCAGGAGCTGCAGTTTCTAACAGAGCTGATCCTTGAAAGGCAAAGGGAAGAAAGGCTTGGAGGAAATATCACCAGGAATGGACGGAACATCTCCAGACACTGGAACACAGAAGCCTCCACGAGGAGCACAGCCCAGGTCAGGATGCAGGGAGATTTTAATGCTGAAATCATATTTTGTGCCTCTAAATCTGACCTGTCTAAGAATGGGAATAACAGCATCTACCTAAATTTAAGACTTTTGCTGAAGAGGATTTAGCAGATTTAATGCTGAACATATTTTAAGTGTTTTCATGGATAACTTCAAGCAAGAAGAACGTGCAAGCTGGATTATGAATCTTCTTATACTCTTTTACAGCATTTATAATTAACTCTAAGTCTATTTTTTCTCTTTTTTTTTTTTTGTGCTACTGGGAAGCAGTCATGCTGTAATCTTCTAATTAATAAATGGTTTAATAAATCATGAGATCTTTTGTCCATGGAGAAACTTACACATACTGTCAGAAATATTACACTCTAAAATGAGTAGTAGGCAACCAACCATATTTTTACTCCTTCTTCCCTTTTTTTTTAAATTTATATTTAATTTGAAAATGTTTAATGACAAAATTAATCAAAGAAATTATCCAGTGAGGGCTGGTTATTGTGGCAGTTATTATCTCTGTGAAAACTCTCATTCTCACCCAATTGGAGATGCAAAGTCCAGCTGCACCAAAGCTGTCCAGTTTTTCTCTCATCCCATGGCTCATGTCCTGGGCCATTGCTTCATTCACACGATGTGTTTCTAGGGAAAAGCCTGCTCCAATGCACAGAACAACGGGGAAAAGTCCTGGAGATGGGGGCTCGGCCACTCACCCTGTGCTGTGAGCATCCTGCTCCACCTGGGCCTTCTTTTTCTCCTTGATTTTTTCATCTCTTGCTCATTTCAACTGAAAGGTCTCCCAGCCATGGGCCTTCTCTCACTCTGTGCTTGCAGTGCTCACATCACTGGAACATGAAATCAAAGAGTGATAAAACTCTGGTCACATATCAGCAGTGACTGACAGGCACCTGGACTTTGTCACTCATTAGCCACTTTCCTCTTGTCACCTCCTCAAGTCCACTCCCTTCCCTAGGGCAATATTAAAATAGACATTTGTAATCCTGCATTTCTGGCTGCCACACATAAACAAACACCTTTCACTGCTCTCTAGAGAGGGAACCGAGGATCCTTATCTTCACTTTCGGAGTGGGGATGTGAAAGCAGAGAGACAGGGTGAGACTTTTCAGCTAGAAACATGCATCCCACATTTATCTAGGCACTGGCTGTGATGTGACAGCGGTGCCTGGGTGCATGTGAAGTGCTCCAGCCCTCAGCAGCTGATGAGGAGGGTGCCCAGTTTGCAGCCCTCCCTCCTGAGGAGGCACAGGGCATGGGGAACCACAGCCTAAATCAAACCCCAGTGGTTTGAGCCAGCTCACAAAGATCATAACTGCGGCAAGGCCCTGAGAATGACAGGGAAAAACAGCTCCTTGGAGGGGGTGCACTACAGGAGCTCACATCTGATAATAGCCACTGCCAAAGCAGATTCCATGAACCTCAAGCTCTCCCCGTGTGGTGTTTCCTTATATTTTTATTATCCCCAAAAAGAAAAGCTTTTTATTATGAATTACATATCCTGAGTAGTCTGTATCCCAGCAGTGCCTGAGAGCTGCAGCCGACTGTGACTCCTGAGGGAAGGTGGTTACAGTGCCTGAGGAGATGTCAGGGTGCACAAGGCAAAGCAAAATAACCCACTTTTGTTGTGTAAAATAAGAAGTCTCTCTAAAAAAAAATTGCTATATTGAGGAAATGATAGCACTGCATTTAAGACAGCCCCTAAATGTCAAGGGAGCATCAATAATTCTCTTTATTTACAAAAGGAGAAGATGCAGTTGCCCACATATGAGTTGATAAGAAAAGGGGAATGTGCAACTGCTTCTGTTTGAAATCTTAATTATTCCAGTAATCTTTCAAATACAGTTCATCAGCTGGATCTAAACACTATCCTAGCTGCAAACATAGGTGTGAAAAGGGAAAAAATCCCATTATCAGGCAATCTGCAGCTCTGAAGATGACAGCTTCCTGCACCAGCGAATTTCTAACTGTTCTTTGTGACTGGTGCTGGCAATTGGTTAGGAAAGTAAATGAGTTCCTAATGCAGGATGTAAGATATTCATTAAAGACCAGGTAGAAGAACATTAATTTACCTTTTAAAACATATTAGGAGACAAATAAGGCAATGAATTCATTAGTATGCAAGCATTGCCTCAGCTGATCAGGTCAGACAAGCTCAGCTGTGCCTCCTAATGCCTGCACTGCAAAACACTGCTGATACTATTAGCATTTTAATAATAATTGTAGTAATATTTACTGATAGGTGAAGGCAGGATGTGATTTACTGTAGCAGAAATCTTGGGTTTTCTATCTAGGTTGTTCACAGGTTCACACCACCTCTATGAATAATGCACTTAACTCCTATTGCTGACTATGGCCAGCAGCAAAACACGTAAAATAACAACAACAACCTGTTAAAAACCAGCCTGAAAACATCCTAAAAACAACCCAGGGAGTCTGAACAAGTCAATACTGCAAACATCCTGCACCAACTGGGAGAGCAGCTGAATAGAGATGAATAAAAAAAGGGGAAAACCTCTTTTGCTTGGTATGCACAAGAAGTAAATAAACTCTATTCCACCCCAGACAAAAATGGGTAACTTGCTGTCATTTATATTTTACAGCAACCCTCCCTTAAAACTTCACTTCCTTCAGCTGAGGTTCCTGTTGAGACCCTTCCCTTGGCCATGGAGTGTGCTGTGATAAATCACTGCTTTGAAAGATGAATTTTACTCTGCTTTGGGGTCTCCAAACACGGGTGAGGTCTTCCTCTGCATGCTGGCCCAATGCAGTGTTGGAGCAACAGCAAAAACAACACTTGAGCACTCTTTGATCTGGGGCTTGTCACGCCAAGGCTGGGTCCTGTGTCAGAAAAGCTGCTGTGGGAAGGGCTGGGTAGTAATTGCCTGCAGTTACTTTAAAGTGAAGTTACCTGCTGAGATTAAGCAAGAAAACACAACAATATCTGCATATATTTATTCTGAATAGCATAATCAGGGAAGGCGAGGAGTTTAAGGAGTGTGATCCCAGTCCACAGAGCCTGAGCATGCAGAATATGAGTTTTCAAAGAAGCGACTTCAAAGGCAAAATGAGAAGGTAGAGACATCAGCGTGAACCAGATAATGCAGGGGAAGCAAGGCTTAGCAGCCAATTCATTAAGTGCATTTTTGCCCAGGATTTCTGATGTAGCAGCTCACAAGGACACAGGGCAGCCACTGCAAGGCAGAGGATGGAGTTATCTCCGTGGCTGGCTGCTCCCAGCCTCTCCCTGATCCAGCAGCCACTCTTACACATCATTAAGAGACAAGCTCCCCACGGGGACCACCACTGGCCTCATCAGCATGGAAAGCAGCCCTCTTGCTCTGCATCACTGAAGGCTGGAACATTCCCACTCTGCCTCCATCTGAAACGCCACCGCTTTTTAAGGCAGCTCTGGGATTTTCATGGCCAAAATAATACATCCAGAGAGGGTCACATCAAGGATTTCTGATGTTGAGAGCAGCCTGGAAGCCAGGTGAAAGCACAGTCCAGCCCATCCAGAGCTGGTTCATTGGGGATTTATCATAAAGGCTTGTGGGGTGCTCCAAGGGAGCCCTGAAGATAGGAGTTTTAATTGAAAAGGGATTGCAGGGGATATAAACCAACCTAAATGTCAGGGCACTGTTGCTTCCCCTAAAGGTCAGAATGAGCATACTGAAACCACGAGTCTGAAAATGATACCTCTGACAGTGATGTTCCAGCCATCTGTGGGTACAGAGCAATGCTCATCTCTTCCAGCTTGGAAACTGGCAGGGAAGGATGGGAAAACAGCCTCACAGAGGGCTGGGAACTGGAGAGAGCTTTTTGGATGCAGCTGCAATAAAAGTGCCTTCTGATGACTTCCAAAGGCACAGCCCAAGTTATTACAACAGCATTAATTTACCATCAGGGCTTGCTGGAATCAGAGGGGAAGATTTTGATTTTTAAAAACAGAGTCAAAAGAAGGCAAGAGTGAAAAAAAAAATAAAAAAATACAGTCCTTTTAAAGTCTGACCTAAAAAACCTTGCAGTGTAAAATATGCACTAAAAAATTTATGTCAGGTTTCTATGGTTATACGTATGTAGGGGTGTGATACAGAGCAAGCCCAACCTTGCTCCTGCTGGCCTTACACACCGTGGAACTCAAAGAGCTCTTCCCAGTGGAAGGAGTCAGCAGGGACAGCTCTGTTGGCTGTGTGGGTGAGATGCACAGCCCCAGGTCACTGCCCTCTGCCCCAGCAAGGCTTTGGTGGCACAGAGGAGGGAGCTGAGGGTGTCTCAGCTGCTCCCCAGCACCTCTCAGGAAGGAGTTCAGTGAAATCCCTTCCCCTACAACAGCTCGTGCTCCTGGAGGGCCGTGCTGACCTCATGAGCCTGGTGAGACAGGGCTAACTCCAAATGGGATTGAGAGGTTACAAGTCCCTGTTCCTGACAAAGGCAGCCCCATGGACATCCACGAGCAGCCCCTGGCACAGCAGGTCAGAGTGGATCAGCATCACTGGGAAAAGGATGGACTTGTGGGGTGGAACCTGAACAGAGGCAAGAAACTTTCTTTGCTTTATACCGGGGGAAAATACCAGCCCCATCATCCAAGATAAAGGATTCAACTCTCCAGAACAACAAATGCTTGTTAAACGTGGAAACAAAGGGTCTAATTCAGCTCCCACCCATGCAAAGCAAACCCAAAACCCAACCAGATGAAAGCCCCGGTGTTAATGAGTGGATTCACTTATCAAGCAGCATAACAGAGGAGCCTCTCTCTGAGTGTTCCTCTTGGTTTCTAAGGAGCCAGCTGTTATTTATGCAGTCTATTTACACGTTCTCTTGGCTCCTTATGCAGAGGAATTATTTTATAGTGTAAGCTCCCTCCCTCTATTTTCCCCTTACAAGTGCATGCACTACAGAAAGAGAAGGTAGGACAAAGATGTTTGAAAGAACCACATGTAGGTATGTTTTAAAGACAGAAGATATTCCAGGTTGTCAGTATGAAATTGTCAGAGAACATAAATTACTGCTGTCTGTGCTTTTCTCCTTCCTAAGAGGATTGTGCTAATTAAACAAGAAGAGATTATCAAACTTTGTCTACAGCTGATAAAATCCAACTACAAATTAAAATGCATGTTAAAGCTAATCCATCACAAACTGAAAAATTAAGCTAGTGCATTTGTAATGTTTTCAGCATCCTTTGTCCTTCAGACAGTGCCCAAATGCTAAAATTTGGTTGAGTTTAATGTTTCATAGAGATTTAGGATTGTACATTCCAGGCAGTTTTCTAAATGCTCATCTTCTTTGCATGTTTAAGATTGTGTCAGTAATTTGCATTGCCTTTTATAAATGGAATTGTAAAAGAAAAGGAAAAATGTAAGCAACTGGATTAAAATAAACTTTTGCCTCCTTCCAGTGCCAATAAGTTTGAAAAAGTTTCCTCTTGTTACATACCTCTGATGAGTCACAGCGGCAGAAATGCCAAAATGCCACCAAAGAAAGGCTTTTCCCTTTTTATTATTGGGACAAGCAAGAACAAAAAGTTCTAGAAATAGAGGGAGACACATTCTCCTGGGTCCCTGCCTTGCTTGCACTTATGGGCCTGAGTCACTTTAGCTATGATTAACCAGATCAAAATGAGGGAGTTGGTTCACAGTGGCACACCCAAGCCCCAGCACTGCTGAAATTAGAATTTAAACCTTGAGGGTACTAAATCAAAGAACCCAGATATCTCCAGATAGCCATCTGATCCTTGATAACTAAAGGGCATTTTCCTCCTGGATCAAGTCCACTGCAGTCCAGAACAGTGAGTGTGACAATAGCTAAAGGGTGAAGGAACAGATCTGGATAGAAAACACAACCGAGAGGCTGTGGAGGCTGGAAGAAAAATTACAGCTCTCAGCCACAGGACCTGAGGCCTCTTCCTTGGTTTGCTGCCTGCTGGGACAAGTCATGTTGTGTTTTTTCTTCTAATTTTTTTTTTTTTTTTGGTCTGATCACTTGACATTTCAGACCCCTTCTGAGCAGGGGCTTTGTTCCACTCAAGTTTGGTGATAGTGAACACTTAATGTAGAAGTGACCTTTGGGATCTTTGATGATTGAAGTGATAATCGTATAGCGAATAAAAAATAAAAGATACATGGTGTCTTTCATCAAAACAATCTTGTACCTTTTAAAGAAACTTTAAATGTCTTACTCATTGATAAAGTGTTTATTATGTCAATTTTTGTTCTAGCTTGGAAGGATATCATGGCTCTGAAGGAGTCAAGATTCTGAAAGCACAGGCTCCTCCTCATAAGCAGAGCACATAAAAGGCAAATTCCCTGCTGTCCTGTAAAGTTTTATTATTTTCAAGTTTAAACCTGCTTTGCTCTTAATTGGGAAATTTCAAATTAGTGAACCAAACCCACTACATCTGCAAAACCCAGTCTTGAGAGAAAAATAGAAGAATGCACATTAAATGCTTTTGCCCACAAGTCACCCTATTTATTTTCCAGATGACATTTGAGCGCTGCTTTTATATTTTCCCACCTCCCAGCTCCTTGACTGGACATGCACACTGTGGTGAAATCCAAGTGGGTAACCAGCCTGGGAGGTGTCTTCAATCTGCAGCTCCCCTCACCTCTGTCTCCAGCACCTCAGACACTCCTACAGCTTCCCAAAAGCACCATTCAAGCAAAAAGATCCATTCATCCACCAAAGCTGCCCACGCCCTGAGAGCTGGGTCTGGTTTTAAGCTGTGCTTCCACGGAATCCTTTGTACACCAGCCCTGCTCATCCCAGGTCCCAGGGACTGCCTGGGTCACCCTGCCCAGGGAGCCAACCCCTCCAGCCTCTCCGTGCTGCTCCTGTGCCCACCTGGACCTGTGGTGGCCCAGCACAGCCAAAATAGGGATTAGCACTGGCTGGGGGATGTCTTGTCTCAAAAACTCCTGTCTTTGGGTCAGTTATTGGCTAAGACCTGCTCCAGCCTCTCGTGCCATGTCCCTCCAGGCAGGAATTGAGATCCTGCTTGTCGGGGAGAAGAATAATTGCAGGTCTGTGGCTTTGCTCTTGTTTAAAGTGGAGTTAATTCCTGCTAGTTCAAGGCATTGGAATAACAAATTCCACGTGTCCCACAACTGCTTTGTGCTTCAATTTGTGTTGGAGTAAGGTCCACTTAGACTAGAAAACACAAGGGTAGTATTTATTTAACTGATTATGCTGCATTCTTGTCCTATGAATCACTCTCCACAGATGGTACTTATGCCATGTCCTACTTTCTCCTTTGACAAACGACTGCTCTAAGACTCCTTTATATTGGCTCTGCTCGAATGTAACTGCATTGAATGCAATGGATTTATTTTTTATTTATATTGGTGTCAACAAAGCTGGACACGGGGCCTTTAAAAGTAAAAAAGTGCCCCAAATACCTGTAAAATTCAATATGGCACATTCATTATTTATAAAATGATTGTTTCTGTTGCAGAACATTATTGATATTGTTATTTTGTGAGCTTTCCACGTGTACAACTGATACCTACAACTGTACTTAGTCAATACTGCTTGAGATTAATAAGACTGGTAGAAGGTTTTTCAATCAATATATTCACTCCAAAGAATATGCAACTGTGTGTATGAGGGAATTGATTCTGTTTTCATAGAGATGTAAATAAAAACAATTCTTAGAAGCAAAAGGAATTGTAAAAGTGGGAAATGAGGAGGCCATTTGTGATGTAAAGATTAACATACATTTTAAATATGACTTTGTGGCACTTTGGAGACCATTTTGGGATTACAGTAATTTTATATTCAGTAAAAAGCAGCTTTCAAATATAGAGCCACAAATTACTTCTAGTGAGGAAAAAAAGCAAAAAAGCTCTTTTTTCCCCCCCTCTTTACTGCCAAAGGGTTTGTCAGCTTACTCTTGCCAATCCTTACTAAAGAGAGTCTGGTTGCATGAATAGTACTGCCAGAAGTAGAAATCAGCAAGAATGAGCTGTCTAAAGGCTCACGTATGAAAACCAGACTACAAAGTTCAAGGAATAATTTCTTCTTGCAGGAGCCTTTCTATTCTCTGAGGGAGAAAAAAATGAGCAAGCACCCTGCTACGGAGGGAGAGATGAGAAAGGTTTTGGCCCTCCCGTGGGTTACCCTTGCAGGCTCTGTATGATGAAAGGAGTGGGAAAACCTGAGATCTAGTACCTTCCCTTTTATTTTTCTTCCGCCCCTTGCTGATTTCCTTCACTCATCCTGCTCCTATTACAGTTCAGGACTGGTTCTTTGACTAAAGTAAAATCCCCTAACTAAGCCCCAAATAGCTGATGAGTTCCTCTGTCCCAGCACAGAGGCAAACCTGGGCACTGCCTGTGAGCCGCTTTTAAAAATTAATTCATGCACATCACTCCCACTCGCCTCTCTTGCCTAATCCACCCAGGGAGCCTGTTTCCACCCCAGGGAATGAGAGTGGATTCAAACCCCACACGTGTTCCATGGTTTTGAGGACGTCCTGGCTCCCTCCCTGCTGCCACAGTGTTTTGGGCAGCTTTTGCAAGTGAATAGGTTTGGCTTTACACAGCTTGGGAAGAGGAAGCTATTTAGCAAAACAGAAAGTATTGCTGAGCAATTGAGTTGATTACCCTTGTCCTTGGATGGAGAATGACCCGTGTTGGGGGAGGTGGCATCTCTGGAGGCCCTGTGAGAAACTTGTGCTGGATGCTGAAAGGAATCGACAACCTCATGGCATTTCATACTGGATAATATTGCTGTCCTGGCCAAACCACAATTTGGGTAATTATATCCTGTCCACCTCTGCTGCTGCTATACTTTCAGTCAGATATAATATTCTTTATATCCTGTCCAAAACTACTGTGTGCTTCAAAAATAGCTATTTCATTTTTGCAAAGAAGTGGCTGGTTTTCAGCTGTGCTCAGGACTCCTTGCAGGTGTAAAAAAGAAATAAATAGGACTTCTGGAGAGAAAAATTCAGTGCAGGCTGTATTCTCTTTTCACATCCACTGTAATGCCTGATCTTCATGCATTAACCCCAGACCTTTTCAGCTGTTTTCTCCCCAGTGCCCAGAAATGCAGAATCACTCAGGCCCTCTCCTGCCTGGCACCGTGTGAATCTGCAGTGACAGTCCCAGCTGGGAAGAGTTTGCAGCCTGAATACCTAAGACAGTTCAGATAAAATGTAAGCCCAGCAAAAGCAGAGGGACTTGGCCAAGGTCACCCACATCTCTGTGGCAGCCTGGGGACCCTGCCTGCTGCTCTGGTTCTGATTTGAACAAAGCCTTTCTTCAGCATCTCCTGTCCTCTTTCCTTCTTGGTCAGTTTATATCTTTCTAAATTGATTTGGATTTTGCTTTTTAGTGATTTTCGATTCCCTCTTGCCTTCCTCAGACAAAAGCATGAACTCACTAAAGTGTCTTTTTTTACCTATTTGAAGCATTTTTAGGGCACACATTGCTCGAGTTGGGTGCCCAGAGCAGCTGCTTTACCAAAGCTGCTGTTTGAAGCTGGGCTGCTCTGAATCCTCTCTCTGTCTGCAACGAGCTCCTTTGCTAAGGGTTAAGGCTGCAGCTTGTGTAGCAACAACCCCAAAAGCCTTGGAAGTCCCTCTGGGGGCGGGATGCCATCTGGAATTTGCACTGCTCTTGCTGCAAGCCTGCCTGGTGGGATGGACCAGGGAGGGAGACCAGAGTCCCTGCCCAAAGCCTTCAACACAAGGAAACATCACAAACCAGAGGCAAAACGTTCCAGAGCTCCCAAAGTTGATGTGATAGATCTCTCTGCCTTGTCTCCTTTCCTTTTTCTCTCTCTTTTCCCCTTCAGTCTGAGGAGGTGGCTTAAAGGGATTGTCAGCATGGCGTGGATGGTGAATGTGCCGAGATGGTGGGAAGGAAAGAAGAGGAAAATACTTATGAGCAAGAGCTTGAAGATTTGATAAATCTTCTGCAGAGCTCAGGGAGAGCTTTGCTTGACTCAAGGCTAAACAAGAAACTCAACACCTGGCTTATTTAGAGTGGTGAACAGTTCAGACTGAGCTTTTGGCTCCAATAAAGCCTTCTGCTGTATGCCTCAGACACCAGCATTCAGGCAAGGATTGGATAGGACAGTGCCACATAAGCTTCACTTTTAGGGCTGAAAGATTATTATTATTATTATTACTATCACCATCACCATCATCACATCGTTATTATAATTATTATTGTTATAGCTGCTATTATTATATTTCAGTGGAAATAATCACACAGTTGAATTCATATACATGCTAATGTCTTACTGAATCAGAACCTGTGAAAACAGAGAAGAGAAACCAGATTGGCAGTCAGGATGAACAATTTAACCCCCAGCTGGTCCCAGTTAGCAAATGGGAGAGCAGAGTTTGCTGTACCTGCTCCAGACAGGAACACTTCTGGGTTGGAGGAAAGGTACTACAGGCTTGAGGATCTGTCCCAGAAACTGTTCCAAGACCATTTTTTGATACAAATGCATTTCAAAAAACCTCCAAAATCCCTAGGCAAGCAGACAGGCAAAATTACCACTCTAAAACCTGCTGGCTGCAGCACAGCCACAGACCAGCCCTAACTCTGCTATAACCATCCTGCAATGACTGGTGTTCAAAATAAATTGTCATCTCCTTTCTCCAGCCACTATTACTATTTCTGGGCATGAAAAGGAAATGGATGTTTTATTTCATCTGCTGCTCATGGAAGTGAAATGCTCTTATATGTGCCATACTCCCAGTCTGAGGAGTAATGGTGAAATACAACTTGCATTCCTAAACTTGGTCTATATTTGAATTTTTGTTAGCCCGGCTCTGACTAACAGGAATGGGGGAAAAAAAAAAATCAAAAAAAAAATCACACCCTCTAACTAACGTAACAGCAATGTACAAAAATCCTCATCTATCTTTTGCCAAAAATCACTTTGAAATCTGGTTTAATTTATCAGTGAAGATTTTTTTTTAAATCACAATCTATTTCTTGCTAGGGAAGATCTCAAGGTCAGTGCTGGCTCCATAAATACTGATCTGAAGACAAATTTTGAAACAGTCAATATCTCTTAGGGTTCCTGGACCCAACATTTGCTAAAGGCCAGGCTGGTTTTCACCAGAGGAGCAGAGGGATTGGCTCCTCCTTGATCAAAAGCCAAGGTGGGGAGGAGTGGATCCCATGTGCTCAAACACACCCCTGGATGTTTCTAGTTTTTCTCTTTTATTTTCTCTAGTTTTCATCATTTTGCTGTTGGTCATTGCAGGATCCACATTCCTGTTTTGGTACCTTCTCCTTGCTATTCCTTTCCCCAAAATCTCAACTTTCCTGCCCCATCTGGATCCCAGCTGCAGAACCCCAAATGATGGTTTATACCTTTTGTATCAGGGCTTCTGAATACAACCAGAGCTGAGTGCACAGGGAGGTGCTGTGGCCTGGGTTTTCCCTGTGCTGCTGCTGTGTTTGCTGGGAAAAACTCCATTTGCTCCATCTGGGCTGTGCTGAGAGAAGCATCTTGTCACCCTCTGTGTCACAGCCCCTGGAGCAGCCTCGTGCCAGCGCCTGGCACCGCTGCTGGGGGAATGCTGGCAAACACTGAGACAAAAAAAACCCACAATATAATTGGAAAAATTAGCATGATCACCAGACAGGAGAACATCCCCATATGTTTTCTTCAGAAAGTCCACAGTTTCTTTAGCACCAAGCACAGTCTGTAAGCAGAAAGGAGCTGCTCGCTGCTGCCTGGCTCCAGCTGCAGAGGCTTTGGCTGAGCACAGAGGTTCAGCAGGGACACATTTGTCTGCACTCACCATGAGAAGGGCTTTCCAAAGCACACAGCTCGCTGGTGCACCACTGTGCTGCTAAAAGTTTGTGCTTTCTGGGTAAAACTTCTAAAAATAGCCTCCTCTTTAATATTAAGCTCAGAGCATGGATATTGCTTTTGGCATTTTGTTTGCTGCTGGAGGAACTCTACCAAGGGAACATTTCCCACGGTCTGTTCCTTCAATTCTCTTTGCACATAACACAACAGTGACACCAGAACAGTCTAAAACAAGAGACAGGGAAACAGTTCAGTTCTGCAGCTCTTTTTTTTTCCCCCCACTGGTTCTGCTGGGCTGAGATGCTACACTTCACATGGTAGTGCATGTGAGACAGACCCTTCCCAGAGAGGATGATAACAGCTGCAATTCCTACAGGAAAGAGAAGGGGAAGGCTGCTGTGAAAGGTGCTTTGAGCTCCACTTTAGAGATAGAAGCTAAGTGTTGGAGCTACAAGTAGGTTTTGTCTTGAGTTCTCATCTCAGGCTGGACTATGTCTAGTGGATATCAGTGCCAGGCAGTCTCAGATGCAGAGAGAGCATTTCAAGTATGACAGCCCAGAAAAAACTGAAAGAATCTGCCCTTATTTAAAAAAAAAAATGCAGCTCTCCAAGGCCTCCTCACCTGAAACTTGGATACAATTGGTCATATCCAGCAGAAGCCACCAGTGATGGATGAGCCTCGGGAGCTGGAGATGGATGGGCTGCAGTTATCCTTCTGTAAAAGAAGAGAAACAAACACTTTGAGCCATTCATTTATTGCTGCTGTGCTCAAATGGAACAGGATCTGATCTGCTCCTGTAGTTTAACCATCCCCCACATGCAGACACTCCATCCCAGAAGAGGATCTGGCAGTGCAGCAGTTGGATTTTCAAAGGAAGGGTGACCCAGCAGCAAGGCTGGAGGGGGAAAGAATTGGTGCCCTCCTCCACTTCACACAGAAGGAAAAACAGAAAGGAGCTCGTTCCTTTCCTTATTTTCACTTAACTAAAGTTCAATTTTCTGGAGGGGAAATCTCCTGATCTTTCTTTCTCTGGACCAATTATCTTAATAAATAAATTCTCTGGCACAGGTTCTTAAAATAGATAAAATAATTTGTTTAGTGAATAGATGAAATCACAAAGTAGGGAAACAACAAGAAGAAAGCCACACAATAGCAACACAAACACTATCAGGGAGAAAATGATCAAACAAAGTTCCCAGGGGATTTTAAAGGCCATGTTCTGCTTTGAATGCACACGTTCCACCAGCAAAATGTTAACACCTTCCATTTTCACAGCATGAAGAAGCCAAAGGTCTGGTTAAATTTCTACTCAAATATGAGTTTTAAAGATAAAGACCTACCCCTATTAAATACTCACATAAACACACTCACATGCAGACACCGAAGAGGCTCCAGCCTTTCTAGAGTTTTCCATTATTTTTAGGATAATGAAACACTAATTGAAGACCTGACTCATAACGAGACTATGATGAGTTTTGAACCCCTCACCACTAAAATGGTGACATCCAATCAGAAGAATTTGTCTCTGCAAATAGTTTCTAGCTTTTTGTATGCAAAAAGGGTTGAGCTTATTTGAACTATTGTCTTTCTCAATGCATTTTATTTAAAAATATTTTTAAGATCTTGAGAAATTTTCATTCTTGTGGTTGGGGGAATAATTCTTCTGGGTTTGTTGCCTTTTATTTTCTTTTTATTTGAGCTGAAATGATTTAGCTTTTCTGCTCACAAAGCAAAACAAATATTATAATTTTGCCTGACCTATTTAAGAATGCCAGAAAATCGATATGAAATGGGATTTTTATATTATTAAAGACATGTGATCTTTAGGATCACATGCAGCAAGGTACTAGATATTCCTCCCTGGCAAGTTTCCTTTCTATGCTTTCCCTCCAGCATGTATATAAAGAAATCAGCTTTTCCCAGTGCTCTGATGAATTATTCCTTGGTCCTACCCATTGTGTGATCCCATACAGGACAGTACCAGGAAGGACTTTAATTTGGCAGGTGTCAGGTTGTTGTCAGTGTTTGCAGGTAGACTGTGATGCACAACATACAATTACCTTCAACAGGAAGAACACAGAGGCAAAACTCGAGCTCTCTAACATCCAGGTTTCAGTGTAGTCAACAATAAAATTAAATTTTCCACTTTGGCAAACCACCTTAGTCCTGCCTTATTTACTGGAAATGTTCAGGGTGGAGATGTGATGTCGCAAGCCCCAGAGGTGTCACAGACATCGCTGCCATCTCCTCAGAGAGGTGCTTTAGGACCTGGGAAACAGGAAGGACCGAGGTAGAAAGAGCAGGAAGGACCAGGGTAAAAAGACAGTATAAACCCCAGCCAGCCAGGATTTCCTTCCTGTATTAAATATTTTCAAATCCAAGGCACTGCACAAGGAATTTGCTGAGGACTGATTCACCACAGCTTGCCACATGACAGGGCAAAGCCACAACTTTCTCTGGAACATCTTCTGCCAGCCTTGGCTTTGGCCAGCCACTAAACCCAGTGACATTGTTCTGTGTTGTTTCCTTCTGCTCATTTTTACATCTGGTCATTCATTTCAGCTCCCCCAAAATCAAGGCAATTGTAGCTTGCCTTGGCTTGCCGGGCTGTGAATGCGAGCCAAGAAACCTCATGAAGAATTTCTTGGTGAGTAAAACATCCCCTCCCCTGCTGCCTGGCATTTCCTCGAGGAAAGAACTGTGGAGCTGAAGGCAGAGGGAGCCTTTGCTACAACAATTAATTAAGGTTTAGTGATTCCCTTTATTTTTTGGTGTCAAAAATGAATCAACCACTTGTCTGTCATGGTCTTGCAGGCTGGTGTGAATCACAGTGAGTGGGGTAACCTTGGGCATCTGCTCATTTGGCTCTGCACAGCTGGGTTGTCTTAAAACCTAGCAAGGAGCTTTAGGAGTAGTGGGATAGACAGAAATAACATCATCCACTGAGAAACCCCCCGTGCTGGTGAAGTCTCACTGCATGCACAGGCTGGAGAGGGTCTGTTTGCTTTCATCCATGCTGGAAAGCACCAGTCCTACAGTCCTGACACTGCCTGTTTATCCAGAACAGGCCCAGTGTGGGCAGTGGGGATGCCTTGATTTGAGTGTTCAGCATTCAGCTGGAATGGCTTTGTTGGCTTGGAAAAAAAAAAACAAATTAAACTGAAAAGTTCTGTACGGGCATTGCTGGAGGTTCAAAGGTGTATCTCAAATCTGAGCACTGAGAAGGTGGGAAATGCTCCTCTGCTGGCAGCTGGTAGAGGTCTGGCTGTGCCTGCAGGATGACAAGGGACACTTCTGGTGGGGACTGGGCCGGGCTACCCCTGCCTAGAAACTTCTCTGGAAACCACCACTCATCCTCACCTTCATCCACAGGCTGCCCTGCAGGAGCAGTTGAAGGGGTGAGGACAGAGGTGCAGAAAAAACCTGCTGAATGCCAGTTCCTGGTGCCACTGAGTGTGGGTGGCAGCACTCCACACCTCTCCAGCTGCTCAGCTCCCATCCCAGCACATTCCTGCGGCTGCTCTTGGCTTGAGTTAAGGGTTTAACCAGTCCAGCACACTCCCATTCCAGACCCCTCATTTCCAAAGCATTTAAGCACTTGGGTTGTCTTTGAGGATAATTTACAGGGCACTCATTGCATGGACATTGATGGCAAAGTGCTGTGTGTTTTAAAGCCAGGCCAAGTGCTCGGAACAACTTTTTCCCATGGTAAAATACTTGGTCAATTGGTAATCCATGAGTGTGCGTCCAATGTAGCAACCATTTAAAAATAATAAAACTGAAAAATAACTCTGTCTAAAAAAAGCCATGACCCTTAAAGAGTATTTTCAATGACACTTATTAAAAATGAAAGGATGTTTCTAATTATATCTGCCTTTATCCTTTCTTGAAGCTCAAAAATAGCAAAAACAGTCAAAGCCTAAACAAATAGAACAATTTTTGCTTTCAGATGAGTAAAAAAACTCTATATTCTCCAAAATTATTTTGATCAATCTTTTCGGTGGAAAAATGTATATATTTTTCCCTTCCACAGCTTTAGTCTCTTTCCCATTTTCCAGGTGAACCCGCACATCAAAATAAATAAATAAAAAAATTGATTCTCCAATTTTTTACACTTCTCTAACAAGGACCAGTCTCACCTGATGAAATACCTACAAAGCATAACTGTAAATTTTATTGTCTACCACACACCCTTGGTCGATTGAGTAACAGCTACGAGCCCTCAGAAATCAATCTACATTTATCACATAACCAAACCTTTGTGAAACAGAAAGCAGGACAGGTTTTCCAGGCATTGTACGATCTGGGATTTGAGAGTGTGTGTGTGTGTGTTGGAGAACATTTTGACCACAAACGGAGCTGATTATCGATATAATTATGCTGCAATCACACCAGAGGAGAGTATCCAGTAAATCAAATCCAACTGTCCGCCCACTCGCAGAGAGGAGAGACTAAAACCTGTCAAATCAGGGAAGGAGGAACAGGTGGCCTCATTTGCAAAAAAAAGGCTGCTCCTCGCATGGCCAAGTGCTGAACATCCACACACACACGCACATTTATTAAATGCAGAGTGTTTAATAAGCTTTCTGTGCAGCACATTAACTGTGCTCCTGGTGCGTGCACAGGTATAAAATGTGACACCCAGGTCTCCCTGCACACCGAGCAAATAACCTGGGACTTGCTAAGTGCTGCCATAAGTTTTCACCTTTTTAATGTTTTTAATGGCTGCTGACAGCAGCGTGCAGCCTCTGTGGCAGCTCTGCCCAGCCTTTCAGAGGCAGCAGCTCTGGCAGCAGCTCAGAGGAGCCTCCTGCTATGCTGATGTGGGACGTCCTCTCTTCCTAACGTGGGGAATAACCCCTGTTTTTGGAGACTTCTGCCTAGCTGGGGTTCTCTATGCTGGGTCTCAAGAATTCCTTGGTGTCCCACCCAACTGGTAATTGCTGCTTCTCCAGATTTTAGAAATCAGTTTAAACTGAAAGAGAGCAGGGTTAGATTGGATATTGGGAACAAATTCTTCCATGGGAGGGTGATGAAGCACAGTTGCCCAGAGAAGCTGTGGCTGCCTCATCCCTGGAAGCATCCAAGGCCAGGTTGGACGGGGCTTGGAGCACCCTGGGATGGTGGAAGGTGTCCCAGCCATGGCAGGAGGTTGGACTAGGTCAGCTTTAAGGTCCCTTCCAACCCAAACCATTCATCAGTCTACGAAATTTTGAATTTCCTTCATCTTCTCTGACCTTCTGACATAGTGGGCACCTGTGGCCAGACTGAGAAACCCTAAAGAAGTTGGCACTGAGAAAACTCAAATCTCATGAGTGTTACCTCCTATTTGGAAGGTGCAGGTATACAGGGCACGTGTCAATCAATCTATTTTGGCAGGCAGTGGCAGCAGGAAGAGCCTGCCATGTTTTGGGATGCAAACAGCTGCATTCACACAAGACTGATCTCTCAGCTCTGGATGTTGTAATGACCAGACTATGAATCTTCAAATTCAAGGTTAATTCCTGTTTTCAGTAATGGATGGGAAAAGCTGAAAATCCATCAAAACTACAAATAGGAGGAAAATGCCTTTGAAAGCAAATGCTTGAAATGAAATGAAACGCAGGTACAGCAAATGCTGTGAGTTCTCAAGATTCAAGGGTGCCCTCCTTCCTAAGGTTCCTGAAGGAAGAAATGAAAACCAGCTGAATGTCTTAGAAGGAAGGTTGGGGCAGCTGCCCTCTAACAGGAGATTCTCAAAGGCTCCAGTCTCTGGGATGCCTCTATCACATATTTCCTAAAGGGAGAAAATGTACAGGATTTAAATGTATATAAAACACAAGACTGTATGGGATACGCTGAAATTGCATTCCTAAGCCCAAGTACTAAATAATAAGACAGGATGATGATCTGTGGAGTCATTAAGTCCTTATTTTCCTAGCTGCAGATGATGTTGCCTCACAATTCCTTTCCCAAGCATAAACCAGCTGTGTTCAAGTCTTGGTACTGAGGTTGCAGCCCCAGAGATCTATAGAAACATGACAAATCTGGTATGTATGCACATCCCTTTTTCCCAGGGATAAAAGAATACCTCTGAAGGTGGAAAACTCCAGGAGAAAATGCTCTATAAAGCAGCTTAAGGACCCATCTGAAGGGGAAAGCAGGCATTTGCTTTAACAGTGATTCATTTTTAATTGTTTTGTGCGATTTCAATGGACACAAGCTGATGTAGGAGAGAGACCATTTGCAAAGTCCTCTCATTGCAGTGCACACTCTACAGTTTAATCTGCAAACTGCTTCTCTGAATACCCTGGAGTGGTTTTCTGCTCTCAGTAGCACAGTGAACAGTTTATCCCCCATGAGACAGGTGACCCCTTTATGATCCAGCAAACACAGCAGAGAAAGATCCTTCTCCACTCATAAAAACAATCATTCCTTCCTAACAATCTACAAATTGCAGCCACCATAAAACCTACCCTGACCATAAGTAGCAGGCAGGGAAGGTGTGATTCTGAACTTGAAGGCTAAAGACCTGCTCAGGTCCATCCCTGTGGCTGGATTGGGAAGAGAAGTCAGTAATTCCCAAAAGCTATCACCAAATGGCACTGAAAAATAGGAATCCCTAACACAGGAGCAAAGGACCTCCTGGAAGCTGCAGTTCTGTGCCACTGGGGTGTGCAGCATTGGGAGATGTTGATAAACTTTGCAGCCAATACACCTGGGAGTGCCAGTGGGAACATTTTCTTTCCACAATAGGCACTGAGGTCTTTAACATGGATATCATATTTTCAACCAACTTAATGCCTCGCCACCCTCCTCTCCAAGGCAAGCCATAGTGATGTCATCTTCCTTATCATCAATAAAAATGATGTACAGCAGACTGAGGAGTTATTCAACAAGCAATTTCCAAAATCACCTTTACTACAGCATATAAAACAGATCTAGGAGTCCCTTTCCAGGATGTCAGAATTTTATGAACCATCAAGTCTCCACTTGCAGCTCCCTGTTATGAAAAGAGCAGCTCTTCACGTCGATATGCAGTGTTTTGCTCGCCTCAGCACATCCCCATGACCGTGCAAAAAGGTTGCTCGTGATGAGGATTATTATTAAAAACATCACTGAGGTGATGCAAGAGAGGAAAAACCATTTGCAAAACACACTTTAAAAGAGCTGAGCAGGTGTTGCTCATCTTGCCCGAGCCCATGGACCACCCTCGATGGGGATGGTCCCACCAAGCATCATGGACACAGATGAGCTCTGTTATTAATGAAGTTTTTCCTAACCAATGTGGTTGGAACTGAAAACGTGGCCCCAGGAATCCATTATGTAAATCCCTCGGATGGATGGAAGCTTTTCCAACAAAACTGAGCATCACAGATGATTATTTCTGCCATCCCTGCAGCAACGAGGGCAAGCTAAGAGCTGAGCACATGCTCAGAGCTAGGCACAGACTGTTACAGGAATTTCTGAGTCAAGGACTCAATCTCTTCTTGAGGATGCAGCGTTGATTCCCGACTCTAGAGATGAGTCATGAGGAGTCAAAAGACAGAGCAGAAACACATCTGTTACTCTGCTGATCTGAAGAAGAAATATTTTCTCCACCTCAGTATTTCACACCCATCTTCACTTTTTCCTACCAGCACCTCCTCTCCCATAGCTGTGTTTTCAAATCCAGGGACATCACCATTATTCAGGAATAGGCTCTCTAGCAAAGATGAAATGAAAGCAATATTAACAGCTCAGCAGTGACCAAGGATGTTAAATCCCCCTCTACCAGGAATAAACAACCATCTTTTGGTAATTTCTGTATCCTGAGATTTGCATCACATTTGGACACAGTAAATGCAAGTAAATTAGCCCCCAAAAGTCAACATTAGATTAAAAAATAAGGTACTATAACAGTTATCTTCTGCATTTCAGTGTACAAGTAGTAGAATTTACTGCATGGAAGAAAAGGTGAATGGATTTGCATTTAAGTTTCATCACTTTTAAGGTCCCCAGTAGCTAAGCCTCCCTTTAAAAGAGCCCTAGTGGACAATAAACTCTTTTAGAAAATATACAGCAAAGCAACAGTGCCCAATAGACATAAAATTAGAGTGCTGTGATGTTTCAGCTGTTCACTTCCTTTGATACAGACAGCTGGCTACAAGACACTTGAAAAGATAGAAGAACAAGTAACTTCTAATGGATAAATATATATTTTTTTCCATACCATATGTGTTTTAAATATACATAAATGCACACACACACGTGTACTAATAGGATAAATTTACAGGGCAAACAGAAGTGAGCAGTCACCAGTATAGATACTGAGCTACCATTAAGCATTTAAAATAATTACAGCTTTTAAACCATGGAAACAAGAACTTTAAAAGAATATTTTTGGTGCATTTTCCTCTAGAGTGAAAATTTCTCAGGCATTTGCTCATGAGTGAAATCAGAAATCACCAGTGCCATTATAGTTTATAAGCAAAAGCTTCCTGCAGAAGATTTGTCACAAAGGTGTCCCCAAACTAATCCCCAAGAAATGAACCAAGAAAGAGACCTTTAATAGTATTTCAGTACGCAATTAGATTTTTAATTGGTTGTTAATTACAATTATTTATCAATTGTGTGGATGCCTTTGCACATGCTACCTTCATGTGAAGCCATGGAAAGGATTCTCCTTTCCAGCACTGACTTTCAGGAGAGGGGAAGGCAGCTGCCCCCTCTCTCTGCACACTCCATTCCTTGTGCAGGTCTGTGCCCCCAGGTCTGTCCCCATAAACCTTCCCTCTCTTCAAAGGGAAGCAATTGGCTGTACAGCTCTTCACAATGACCTCCTCAGCGAGACACACAGGAATCAAAGGATATTCATTCCCCTGGAAAGCCAGTTTCCATTGTAAGCCTTTCATTCAGCAGACTGAGCTGACCTGTCTTTATGCAAAATAGTGCTCAACCAGTGAATTGCTGAAGAATTAACAGAAAAACGAGCAGAAAGTAAATTGAAAAAGAAATCATTGACTTATTTGCATCAAAAGAACCCTCAGTGTTCACCATAAGAAATCAAGAAGCTGTTATGTTTTATGCAATAGATCTTTGGTCTCACTTTCCTCCTTCTCCTTCTCCTTCTCCTTCTCCTTCTCCTTCTCCTTCTCCTTCTCCTTCTCCTTCTCCTTCTCCTTCTCCTTCTCCTTCTCCTTCTCCTTCTCCTTCTCCTTCTCCTTCTCCTTCTCCTTCTCCTTCTCCTTCTCCTTCTCCTTCTCCTTCTCCTTCTCCTTCTCCTTCTCCTTCTCCTTCTCCTTTTCTCCTTCTCCCTCCAACCCTGGTGAGTTGCTCAAGACCCCAGGAGTCTGTGCAGCCTGGACCAGCCCATTCCCATCCCCATCCCATCTCTGGGATCTGCAGGACGGGAGAGTTTTTGGATGGTCCCCAGGAGCCCATCTCCTCTGGGCTTTCCTGCAGAAGCAGAGGAAGGTATTTTTATCAGTTACTCAGCTCTGAGTTGCTCTGGTTTCCTTCTGGGTGTTTTGTATTTGTTTTCATGAGTGTTCGCAGCACCTTTCCACTTTGCAACAACAGGCTTTGTGTGCCAGGCAGAAATATCAATGTTATCAGATACCATATGTGTCAGTCCTTATCTGTAGCTGGCTGCAAACCCATCCCAGAACGACCAAAACAGATAATCTTTTCTAGGAAAAAAATCCCCAACATTGCCTATATTTGGCTTGAAGACACTGTCAAATGCTTTTGTGTTTTTTTTTTTGTATCTGGATATACACAACAGGAAAATCCCCTACTTTTTCATAGATACGATTTCCTCTCCCCTCTGAAACACTGAATATATTCTCATCTGATTTATGCCATAAGGGTACATGTCCTTGAGGTCTTTCCACTTTTACAGCATGTGTTCAGCTTTTGTTTTTGCATTTGTGTAATGAAAATCAAAAATAGAGACAATATATGTTTTCATGTTTAATACAAACAGGTGTATATCCAGCAGGATGGGAAGGCACCGATCAGCAGGTGCTGCTCTCCTGCTGAAGGAGGGGTTTATTCTGGTGTTTTGATTAACAATCCCTGCCTGGACACTTCCTCCTTCATTGAGATGCTGTGAGGCTGGAAAGGACCTCAGAGGCTTTGAGCAATGGTGATTATTGAGTGAACTGGTCCTGGTTAACAGATTTTTAACACAATATTGAAGTTCCATATTGAATTTCCTCATTCTAGATGATGTTTGCCTCAGCAGCCTTTAATGGGAGGGCAAAGCTAAGGCATGAACAGAATACACACAAGCACACAAAACATCTGCAACTTGAGCTATGATAACAAAAAACACAGGAGCAACCAAATTACAAAAACAGATATTCTGCATAGCTTTTAAATCTTTGCCCACTGATTTCTATATGGAAAATTACTTCCCTTGCAGTGTTCAGAATCTTCTGGCTTTGCATTAACAGGGACTGTGGCCCAGGAGGGCAGAACAGTGAGGGGAGCACTCAGCCTTGGGGGACATCAGCACTTTTGTGGGGTCTGAGGATGATGTGGGAGAGCAGGAGCTCCACAGGGCTGGGACAGGGCTGGGAGTGAGCCCAGCTCCAGGGGAAGGAGGCTTGAGAACCTTGCAGGTGGAGCTGGGACAGAGCCGGGACCCTGGAGGCTCTTTCACATGCTTGGAAAATGTGCACTGCTGCCTCCTGCAAGTGATGCCTTAGGTTTTAGCTTTTATATTTTTTAGATTCTGGGCTGTTTTAGTGTGTAGTTTTTGGTTTTATATTAAATGCTACTGAGCTCTCTTCACAGAGCAGGGAGACAAAACAATTCCTGCTCCAGCTTGGGACCAAGGACAACTTTCAGGCCCAAGAACAAAACCAACGGTGAAGGGAGAAGGAAAACCAAGGAGGATGGAGCTTCATAACCTGGAGCTGTAATTGGACAATGAACTCCAATGTGCTGATGGAGCAGAACTTATCAAAGTGTGAGGCCTCATGTCCAGGCCCATTTTGTGCCCATTTTGGGTTCACCTTGGCTGTGGCCTGGCAGTGCCCAGGTGCGCCCAGTGAGGCCTTTTAATACATCCCCAATTTATCCTTCTGCTGTGGCTGGTCTCAGTTCCAGCTCAGCCTCCAAAAGGCATCACAAGGGGCGTGCAAGGCTGTACATCCCTCGTGTGCTGCTGTAATTATTACTGCTCTCTTAATCACGTTATGCAAATGAGCTGAGCAGGAGGGAGGGAGAGGAGGCACACAGAATAACTGAGGAGGAAAGGGTAATACTTTTGGGTGGTTAAGACTTTGCTCCCTGATTAAAATTCCTGGAATTCTCAATTGTTTCTTAGCAAAAGGCTTAAAAAGGAGGATTTTTCTTTTAATAAAAATAAACGAAGAAAAATGGATCTCTCATTTCCAAGGGATACAATGGAGATCACCTTGTAGTCTGGCAGCAGAATTGATATGATTTGCATTACCAAGGATGACTAAATGGAGTGTTAAATTATCTCAAAAAAAGAAAGATGTAAATTGATATTCATGACATCAACAAGGTTAGAAAGGAAAAAAAAAAAAAGATAGTGAGTCTTTACATGTCTTCTTGTACTATACAAGTGTTAATCTTATATTCCATGGGCACTCCACTACTCCAAAAGGCATCTTCTGCTTTTGTGTGACACCTCTAGGAAATGATTTGCAATTATACAAACCAGCACCGGAATGTGATGCTGCAGCAATCAGCACTGGCTATAAAAACACTAATTATTTCTGATAAAGTCATTCTGTGGGTGCATTCTGAACACACACAAAAAGTTTAGTGAGCTGCAAATTTGATTTTGGAATAAATGCATTGCATTCTAAAGTTTTCTGTTGGGAAAGAGGTGGGGGAAGGGAAAACTGCCCCTTTCATCAGCTATGGAATCTCTTACAAATGTTTTTAAGCAATATTTAAACTATTTCATTGCTCTTAAAATGTTTCACTATTTGTATGGATTCCATCATTGTTCACATATTTATCTATACACATATGCACATATATGGGAAATACATTGGAATATGCAAGTAATACGAGGTATGTGCAATTCCATGAATAAAAATCCATATTTGGCCCCCACATGGGTATTATTAACTTGGGTTGACCCTGAGCTAACATTGTCTTCTAACTTGGGGTCATCCTGGTACATGGCAAACAGAGGTGGTGATCCCAATCTTGCCACTGCTCCCAAATTTACTTGGGATCACACTTTAAAGGACTTGCTAGTCTAACCAAAATTTAAAAATTGCTATCTGTAACTAGTATTGCCCAACTGCTTTGCTCAGCTTTTGGGGCTTTGGTTTGAGCCTAGCCATAGCTGAAACTTCTATGAAGTCTTGGAGTCGTGGGAGTGCAGCTGAATCTTGCTCATTTAGGATTTTATGACTGTCATGTTGCATGATTTTCAGTAGGTCAGAGGAAACTGTTTAGAGCCGTATTAATTTTAAAATATTAGGTTTAACTAGTTTCCAAATGCTTAGGATGTCTGATAAGGCATAATTTTTACACACACAAGCCAGTGCTAAACACTCATCAAATACTGCAAAGAAGCAAAATAAGCTGTGGTATTTAGACACCAGTTCTTAGCAAATAAGAAGTTCTTGCTATAGTTTGAGACAAAATGTCTGTAAAATCATCATACACGTGTCATTCACCTTCTAAAGCAAGGCACAGCATTGTCTCCACAGCTCCAGTCCCCTGTGGACTAGAGCAGCAGGGATTTCATCTGGAGCACATCAATCCCCTCCCTGTGACAAGTTTATCCATGGTCCATGCTCTGCCCCTTCTCTGTCCTTCAGGATTTTTCAGGCATTTTTTCCTAGTTGAAATTTTCACATTTCCCTATCACTCTTCAGTTTTATCTGCTGCCTGGCAAGAGCACATATCCGACAATTTTTCAGCTGTTTTCTTCTTCACTGTCCAATACTGAGAACAATTCCTTCAGCATTAAGGGAGGCTATTGGCATTTGGTTAATACCACAGGAAGGAGAGAGGAGGAGTGAAATGTAACCCTGAAGTGACAAAACCTATTAGTCAAATAACATTGTCTGCTTCTTTTGATTCTTTATTAAAAGAAGCTGCAAATATTTTCTTCAGTGTTACATCGAAATCTCAGAGTACTCAAGGCTGGCAATATTGACTCATAGTCAGCAGCCTCCTTCCTCAAACCTAAACTTCCTGCATCTCCATTGAAACACATCAAGCCCTTTAAATCTGTTGCTCATCTCACTGCCAAGATATTGAATGATAAGAGCTGATTGAATATTTTTTTTTTTTTTAATTCAGAAGAGCAGTGGAACGATTTATTTCACATCTTTAACCTCCAATATATCTGTATAGGTGTTTATTATAATACTTTATATGGATACTAACTTTAGATTTGCAGATATGCATTTATGAATAAAATATTGTAGATGAGATCATAGATTAAGGCTAACAAATGCAGTAGTGATTTTTTCATTTGTAGTAACACAATGACCTCCTTTGCATTACAAATTTCACTATATTTGGGTTGGGATGAGGATATGAAATATGTAATATCAAATAAAGATCTATAATAAACCAAAAGTAGATATCTGAGGAACAAGATGTCTGAAATTCCCCTTGACTTGGGTTTAACAGTTTTTGATGTTTTAGCTCATTCCACCCTGCCTTGGTTCTCTGTGAACCCCAGAATTTACTCTCGGCTGTCCTCAAATCAGTTCTGCATTAAGGGCTCGATGGAAGCCCTTCCTGACACAGTTTCACAGCCCTCATCTCATGTCAGGAAGAGCATAATTTTCTCCAGAGCTCTTTCATGCTGGTGGGCATTAGTGACAATCAGCCCTGAAAAGTCCCTGCAGCACGGGGTGGTTTGCAGTGAGATGTAAAATGCTTTATTTAACAACATGTCCATTAGTGGACCCCAGATGAAAGCTAAATTAAACACCTGCATTCAGATGTTTCTAAACAACGTTTCCTGCTGCACTGACAAACCATACCTAGCTATTTTCCATGAAGGGTATTATGTCTTTAGAGGGAATCTGTCAGAGAGACGTCAGTCCAATATTCTCCATCCCTGAGCAGTAATAGGGTTATACAAACCCAGTGCTCTTGGCAGGCTTGGGAGTGTCTTTGCACATTCCTGTCCCCAAATGTCACCACTGCATAAAAGAAACTGATTCTCTAATGTCCTCCTAAAGCCCTATCACAAGAGGATAACAGGAGGGATTTAGAGAAGTGCAAATACTCTGAAAGATGCAAGGAGAAGTTAAATTATTGCTTTGCATCTAGGATGAGAAAGGTTTGCTGTCAACCAAAATGCATTCTAACTTCTGCCCACAAATATCTATCCAACTAATTGCTATGCAATAACTGAAACCAGGAGACAAAGAGTGCTACGCTCTAATTTCATGTGCTCTGTTCACTGTCTTTTAAAACCTAGCACTTCCTTTTGATGAATAGTCCTTGGCTGCCCTTCATCCTGGCAAAGGACTTTGCATTTCAACCTTTATTTCTCACAGTGGTTTTTCGCTCCAGATGTTCGCCCTTTGGACATTCCTGATCCACATTTAGCACCTCAGTTTTGGGTGCTGCCCACAGATAAACAGTGCTAAGGCCATTATCTTCCCGAACATCTGTGCAGCCAACATGTAGTCAATTATTTTAATATTGTCTTTTAAATGAATCGCTCTAATCATCCTGGCTGCCTACCTCTGAGGCCAAATTAACTTGTCAGCCTCTTTTGTGTTTTAAGGGTCAATTTTAGAGAGGTCTCAGCAATGGCCCAAATCTGCTCCCACTGAAATCAATGGCAAAACTCCCGGGATCCTCACTGGGAGCAGGTTTTGGCAAGTACAGAGCTTTGTGAAAATTCCAGCCTTCAGGACAAAATGTCCTCAATATTTCAGAGGTGCCCTGCTCTGTAGCATTAAAGAGACATCTCCCCATGACACATACAGGGCACCAACCACATTATTCTCATTTTACTTTCTGCAGTTTCCTGAAGTAACTGCTGCTTCCTGAATCCCTTTTCCTTCCCCAAATGATTTCCTACCTCCTAGATTTCTTCTTTTCCAGTTGTTTTGACTGCACGTTAAAACAACCTGAATTTTACCACAATGTTAAATCAGGAAGTTTCTTCTTCCTCCCCTTTTTATTTTCCTTCATTTATGCCTGATAAAGGAAGAAAACTGGTACAACCTTTCACAATTTAAAAAACATTGCATTTATCTGGTGTTTACTCTATCTTTCACTTCATTAAATAAAACAAGGTTTAACACCAATCCCCAAAGTACCCCTAATTATTTTTTCTCTCCAGATGGATACACCACAGTTTGTCCTTCAGCCAGTGTGGATTCCATGCAGTCGTGCACCACCAACTTCCTCCACACTTCTTTTCCAAGTAGGACTCTGGAGCTGGCCTTTATAAAATGTAGATGGATGATAAGCAATGCCCAGTTTCATAAATTAATTTTAATAAAGGAACAATCAAGCCAACAGTGGTTTGGCTAATCTTCTCCCTGAGGGATCCAAATTCCAGCCTTGGGTGCCCAAAGCTGGAAGAAGAGAAACAGAAAGGAAAGTGCTCATTTCAGCCATCACCTGCTGTAGATTTCACAGCAGTGTTAGGATCCTCAAACTGGAAGGTTCCAGGACAAAGAAGGGAGATCTTGCCCAGTGGTAATTTTGATAAATTACTTAAAAGTCTAAATTAGATACAGAGATACACAAAATAAGGTGGGGTCAGGGTTTATTTATAAAGGTCATGGAATGCTTATCACATTGTGTTGTATAGAAATTCTTATAAGAAGCAGTGCTGGCTTACACGGACAGCAAATTTAGATTTTGGATGGGTGCAAAGTCACAGGAGGAAAAACCCTTCCTGAGGAAATCCTCAGCTGTGGATGTTCCCAGTTTTGATTATTTTTTTTCCCCTAAATTAACTTCTGACTCTCTCAGATGACTCTGGGAGCAGATGAAGCTAAACAAAGTGATACCCAGAGCAGGACTGGCATGGTTGTCTCTGCTACAGGAGGCAAAGGCAGTGGTTGACTCTTCCCTGACCCGGGCAGTGGAGCAAGGAGCTGCACCTCCTGCCTCTCCATCAGCTCTTTGCTGTGGTTAAAGCTCTGGAATATCTGGTTCTCACCCAATTAGCACCTTCAGGGTGGCTACTTGGTATTCCTGATGAGAAATCACTATTTAAAACCTGTGGGCAGCTGCACTCAGCTCCTGGCTGATATCTGAGCCGGGCAATCCCCCTCCATCCCTCCAGAGCATGGTGCCTCCTGGTTTCCAGTTTCTCCACAGTGCTTCCATGCATATCTCGCCCTCACGCTGCTGTAAATACAAGGAAAACTATGGTGCTGTGCTGCAAAGTGCAGCTGACAACATTTAAATCAATGTCAAGCCAGCCAGGAACAGTTTGCCTTCACCAAAACCCTGGATCAGCCAGGAAGCTAAGAATGGAAATATCACATCAATTAAAAATAAATAGAAAAAAAAAAATCCCATAATCGTTAATTTTCATGATATTTCATCCAGATATGGCAATCATCCATTTAATACACTTTTCATTACCAAAAAGGCCACTCTCTACCCCCACACAGAGAGAAAAGGCAGGCGATTTATTCTTAAACATATTTCTCCTGAACTGACCATGACCTCACTGGGTGTATATTTCTCTGCACTTGACATTATCACAGAGTGAAAGAGTAGTTTTACCTTGCACATAAGACTTAAAAAGAGTCAGTCATTGATCTTGGTTTTCATTTCTGCCACAAAGGAATGCACGGGCATTTTTTCTTCCACAAATGCGGATTTGGGTAAAAGCCAGCTTCACTTGCCTGGTAATGTACACCACGAGTTTGTGTGTGACTGGCAGCTGAAGCTCCTGCCTCTGAAAGAGGAGAGCAGTGGCATTTGTCATGGCATGCCTCTGACATTTTCCACAGCAAGGGGCAGATAATATCAAACTCCTGCTCATCCATTCAACTTCCTGGGGAGAAACAGACTTCAAAATCTAGACTCAAGGAAAAATAGGCTGTTAGACACTTGTCCTAAAGGCTGCAAGGAAAAAAAGCATTTATAAATGTATCAAACTGCAGGAGTAGGATTTATCTTTGAATTGTCCTTGTTGGTTCTTGTCTGTGCAATTACAGCTCCCCTCTGCTAGGGCAGGGCTTGGCCCCAGGGTCCTGGGCAGCCACAGGAGGTTTGGGTTTAGTCCTGCAACAAAACCCCAAAAAATCTCCCCACTGAGAAGGAGAAACAGTATTTGAGAGCTTAATGTGTCACCTCCTGGCAATGAAAAGAAGCATCAGCAAAAGCCAGGCTGAGAATCCCGTGGGGTCCCTCCATTCCAGACTCCCCGTGCACCAAATCCCCTGGACAAATGGAAGAGCAAGAAGCTTCACTGAAGCTGTTTCCAGCATCCCCAAATCCATGGGGCAGCACAACGAGTGCCAGCTGTGCTACAGAGACACCCTGCTGGGAGAAGTACCTTGAAACAGTTTAATCTTGAAGTTTAATTCCTAAAAATACCCCAATTCCCCACAGGACTGAGCATCCCGTCTGTCTGATAATACTTGGGACATTCAGGTGGACAAGCACCGTTGTGAGTCAAACCTTTGCAGTGTCAGCCCGTTTAACTAAACAGGGGCTGGGTTGCAAATTCATCCCAGGGCTGCAGCTCCTGCTGCCCAAATCTGCTCCCAAAGGGCCTAGAGAGCCAAGGGCCTGGAATGCCAGTGGCAGTTCTTGTCATGGCTGGGGCCAAGTCCACCGTCACTGCAGGGTCTCTTCAGTTCCCTCTTTAGCATCCAAAAAATATTCCTTTCCTTTCCAAAAACATGACACTTGAAACCAATTATATAGTACCAATGAGCAATAGAGAAGTCTTTTCAAGTCTTTCGTGGCTAAGGCACCATTATTTTCATTAAATCTTCAACCATTCACTTGCTGACAAAAGTAGTTTCCTCTGGTTTCTGTGAATGTGTGTGCTAACAACGTAACACCAATTGCAAACTGAAGCCATAATTCAGCCCTATAAACCGAAAATGATAAATCCAGAGTCTCTTAATCTTTCTCCTAACCATCTTTAAGTTCAGGATGTATTTTTTTATTCTCTCATTTTCATCATATCTTTCTTTCATTTAGTGCATTTATGAACACATATATGTTTATACCATCCATGCAAACCTTCCCATGCTAGAAGATGAAGCCTGAAGTGTACAAAACTAAACTTGTGTGTAGCCTTAGTTTGTAAATTCACTGCCATGGAAATTAATTTCCTGTGTATTTGGGCACTGTGTTGTATAAATGGCTGTTGATGGCTATGAGCAGGTCTTTAAACTGCAAATATATAATTACCAAATTATAATAATAATCCCACATAATCCATGTGTGTGAGGCATGTTCAAGTATAGAATATGCAGCACGTGTAATTTAGTTGCAGTTTCTAAAGTGAAGAAACCAAGATTTAAACAGGAAGCTAAGAGTACAGACAGATGTCAGGAAAAAGGAGAGGTAGAAAATGACCCAGAGCTGAACCTCGGTGACCTCCCATCCATCAATATAAGTATGAGAAGACTCAGTGCCAGAATTTCTGCATAACAAGCACAATAGAATGCCCCAATAACAAGAAAACAGAGAGCTAACCTGAGGTAAATCAAACCAAGCCTTCCCCACTGGAATGTTTTTGCAGGGGTGTGTGTTTTTCAGGGAGATACTTTACTTAGCATTACAAATGTAAGTTAGACTATGGTGCATATAAGCACATCCATATTTCATGAACCTCTATGTAGCTCCATAGCATTATCATATAAGTGGTATAGATTCCTTTCCTGGCTGTAATGGCAGAGTGTTTTCATTTTAATGATCCTTGTTATGATGCAGACTAAAGGAATTCACAAGATCATCAGTACTTAGAAATTTCCAGAGTGTGATTTTTTTTCCCTTACTGGGTGTTCTGTGTGGTGTTGGATTGATTTTTCACCTGGGGCCACATCCCCCAGCTAAACTCTCATTCAGATGAGGGCCGGCTCTGTGTCCCCGTTGAGTGTTGAGGGATCTGGGGGTGTGGGTGGCTGGGTCTGGGCCAGGTTATAGCCGGTGGCTTTCAGAGTGAGTGAGGTGTGATTTACCCCTCTGCCTCTCAGACCTCTGAGCCTTCGGAGGGAGAATAAAAGGAGCCTTGGCTGGATGTAAACGATGTTTTCATATGGTAATATATTACGTGGCTTGGACTGAGCGGTGCAGTGGCACGAGGTGCCTGGGGGACATAAAGGAAAACAAAAATCTTTGCGCTGAAGAATTTACAGCCTGAAAGAACGAGCCCTGGATTCTCTCCAAGGTAAAAAAAAAAAACCCCACAAAAACTCTTGGGAATATATCCCAAGATATATCTGAGAGAAAGACTTTCAGGATATTATGGCTCATAGCAGTAATATCTAGGAAAATCTCAGGCTCCCACCACATCGGGGGCAGGGGGATGCTCCTGGTGCTCACCTGGTGACAGCCCTGCAGCACCGACTGTGCAGGACAGATAGTGCAGGGGAGGATATCCAGCTTTCTGTGAAACACTGCTGAAACTCATCAGGTGTTGAATGTGGAAGCCAGTGATGAACTTTTTGGGCTTTCTTATCTGTATCTTCCCAGTGGGAAATGTGTCAGAGGCAGGGACCCTGGAATGTGCCACACTTTGAGTCACACACAATCAAGTGTGGCTGCTTAAAGTGCTCCAGAAGGGGAAAAAAATCCCACAAACCAACCCCACTCCCCCAGTTTGCTATATTTCCAGGTCCTCTAAATCAATGCAGCATTTTACTTTTTTATTGTAGTCTCTTGGGTACAAACCTGCATCCATGTTTCTGAAGGAATTTGCTTCATGCCGGGCATTTGTTTTTCACAGATGCAAAAAGCAGGTTAGCTTGGAGCCTTTACCAGGCTCCAATTTCTTGTGTGGCACTGCTGGGTCAAACTGCCTTCATCAGGGCGGGTGCTGCAGGGGTCACACACCTGGGCACTGCCACATCTTCATCACCCACCTCTACCTGTGGGATCCAGCAGAGTTCAGATTTTGGAACCAGGGAAAAATGGGGCCACAGCATCTATAGCACTGTGTACAACCAGCATGGAACACAAATCCAGCTCAGTGGAGCATGCACGACTGGCTGAGGGGATATAACCTCCCATTTACAGGCTTTTACCATCTTTTATACCACAGAATTATGCCAAATGCACAGTTCAGGGCAGGGTTTACAGGAATGTTCAGCCTGATGCCACCCCACAAACAAAATCTCAACCTGCAGGGTTTCAGTGGAAACAGCAATACACAAACATAAGGATTGCTGAAGAGGACAAGCTGTTCAGAGGATGCCCTCTTTATTACCTGCGAGTTGAGCGTGTGCTGTCAGGGTTTTATATGTGACTCTATCGGTTTAAACAAACAAGAGTGTGGTGTAGAGCAAAAAAGCTGGCAGGGAGAATGATTTAAGATGAATCATCCCTTCGGCAGCCACTTAAGGGCTGTACGGAGGCACAGCCCGGGTAATTGGATCGCAGACTCCACCCCGAGGGACCCTGCCGAGCAGCAGGAGTAGCTGTGGCCAAACTTACAGCCGGGGAATTCAAAGACAAAAAAATATCATCAAGGCTTAACGGGGGATCGGTGGCCCTGGTGTTAGATGAGCTGGATGTGGACATAAGTGGCTTGTCTGAGACAGAGGGAAGGCTTTAGGTGAGATGGAGCTGTACAGGCTGTGGGTTGGTTTAAAAGCACTCTCTAAGCTTTGTTACTGCTGCAAAATACAGAGTGTGACTCTTTGTTAGGGTTTGATTGCAGAGCACCATTGAGCTACCCCTCTCTGTCATGCCCACTCTGATTTGGTTCACGTGGCAGAGCATCCCCAAGGATGCAAACACTGGGATGAAACAGCCCTGGAAGATGCTCCAGAGGTGTGCAGTGTGTTCCCAGCACTAATGAAACTTCAGCCAACACGATCAGATCAGAGCCATCCATGAGTAAAATCCCTTAAAATCACTCCTGTCCCCAGCAGCAACTGCTCCCAAACCTGTGCCATTTCCCAGCGTAAACAAGCCTTGCTGTTGTTGCAGGAATCCGTCTGTAAGTCACAGATGTCCTCAAAATGGACTTCTCCAGGGAAGGGGCTCACTTGGCCAGCCCCAGGCAGGCACAGACACAAGACTGGTGCACTCAGAGCAGCAGAGTCCCCTCTCCAACCTTAAACAGAAGTGAAGGATCAGAGAGGAGATACAAATGCCACCTCTTTAATCCTCCTAGGTGTAGCTTACCCAACGACTGGATAACCCCTGCTTACCTTTCTTGGAAAAAGCTCCCTCCCACACAAACCCAGCTCTGTTCAACAGAAGAGAGCAGTGATGGAAACCTCGTGGTGGACTCAGCCCCAGCTGCTGGGAGGTTCCAAAGCCCTCTGAAGCCCAGGATCTTTTCAGCAGCCTGAAGTTATGTGTCTCCACTCTGACAGTTCCTCGCAGTGGATTTCACAGTGGGCACACCCTTCCCAGAGGAACAAACACATTGTTTGGTCAACAGTGAAATTGTTTAGTGGAAAGAAACCAACTCCCATAAACGCTGCCAGCTCTGCCTGCCCTGTAGCACAGAAGCCAAAATAGGTGAAATAATAAAATGTGACTATATATATCCTGTGAGCATAAGAATGCTGAGGAGGAGGAATGCATAAATAGCAACAAATTATTCTCATGCACTTACCGCTAAGTCTGTTTATTAGATTAAATTAATAATAATGCTGCATTAACTGACTCCACTATCCAGCATGCATACTCAGGGCTGTACCACGAAAACAGAAGTAAAATTTCTCTTAAATACCTTGCAGGACGTTTGTTCTTGAATAAAACTCTTTTAATTACGCAGCTGCCCTTTAATGATAAACCAGAGCCAAACATTGTAGCATTACAGGTGTAAAACCCATGAATTAGAACCAAAACTCCACTGTGGATCCAAGGAGACTCTTAGGAGCACCAACAGTTTCTTGATTTGAACAAGTATTTTCAGCCAGCCTCACCAAAAAAAAAAAAAAAGAAAAAAAGAAAAAAAGAACTTTTATCTCTATTAATTTTCATCTATTTTCATCTCCCCTTTATTTTCCTAAGAGCTGAGGCATTAAAAGAGGAATCACTGAGCTATTCAGGCAGCTTGTTGACTCTCCCAGGGACAGGAACCCAGTGCCCACCTCTGGGACACCTTTCACAGCCTGTGACAGCCAAAAAGATGAGCCCAAAGCAGCACTGGGACCCGTGTCCCCACCCTGTGTAAAGTTTCCCCAAAGCCATCAGGGACTGTAAAGAGGAACAAATATCAAATGATAAAAGCACTCATGACACACATACACAGTACCACAGCACCGGGAAGGTAATATTTGAAGTTTACAGAAAGCAAATTCAAGTAAGCTCTAAGTCAATCAAAAGTGACTGAAAACTACTTTGGTCCAAATATGTGTTCAAAAAGGTCACAGCTGCTGTAATTATCCTTGCTAGACTTAGCACGTGTTCAGCTTAAGACTGCCAAGAACTGAAGAACAGTCAGGATGCCTAAATAACTGTCACCTCATTAAAATAAAAAAATAACTTAAAAATTTATAATTGAATGATACTTCAAGCTAGCATATAGGAAATAATTTCTTTGGGAAAACATTTGGAAGACTTTTCAAAACCAAATTCTTTTCTCCACAGAATCTCCTTTCTGCAGCAACAATCCCAGTCAGAAATACAAACCAGGGTTCATATCGAATGGGATCACATATGAATGACAATATGATGGAAAGGGACTGAGAAACAAAGCCTCAAAAATGTTAATTGTATCTCAAAGGGAGAGTAAAATCAATAAATGCTATTTTGAAAACAACGTAGTATCCATCAGCTAAGATACCTGATATAAATCAGTAAAAGCAGTCTTATGAGAATGGTAATTTTTCCTAGTTATGGGAAAGGCTTCCTCTCATTTATTGCCACCAGCACAGCCATCTTCACTTGTCTCTTTGCAAATAATGCACATTTTGGTGGTGTCCCCCAGCCCCACCCTGTGCCAAGGACAGGCAGCCCCAGCAAACCATGCACAACTCCAAAAGCAAACCATAAAGGTTTTACTGGAGGCCTGCAGCACTCCTAGAGCAGGCAGTAATGAACTCAGAATCTATAGGGGTAGAGATTACTTTGGACAGAGTAAAAGGCAAGGGGAGAGGTTGGTCTGAAATGTCAGAAATATTAGCTACAGAGAAATACAGTAAGTGAATCAATGAGAACAGAGCTACTGAGTAAAAGGATTAAATGGCTAATAGAAGGGAGACTCCACTGACCTCCAACATGGCAAGGAGTTGATAATGAGATAAGTAAAGCTTATGAAGATAATAACAGTGTAATTATGGTCGAGTTCAAACTACTAAGTGTATATTAGGAAACCCCTGAGATATATATAGATATAAAATTCTGGATAGCTAGTAGTAAATGATTACCTTTTAGTCCAAAGTGTGAGAGGCTCAAAAAATACGTCTGGATTTGAGTTTAACCTATAACCCTACAGTGGGACTACATAAAGCATTTTACACCTCGTTTTTAAGGAACACACAAGAAGGCACAGCAATTATGGAGTGATTTATCCACTGCAATTTCTGTTGCCACCAGGCTGCACTGAGGTGGGGACTATAAATGCACAGAGATATCCTGGGAGGAAGTCTTGGCCTGAGGAACATGTGCTCCAAAAACCCAAACACACTGAGGAGGGCAGGGAAATGGGACAGGGTGAGTGTCTCGCCCAGTTCTTGTCCCAGCACTTGTGAACTCGCTCTCATAATTGATATTTGCTGTAAGGGGACAGTGTGTAAGGGGCTGTATCCTACAAAATCACCCCTTTGCTTCCTGAAAGAAACTTCTCTGCATCCCCACTGCTTTGTGTTTTGTTTCCCCATTTTTAATTAATTTTTTTTTCAAAAAAACATGAAGCAAGGGGTACCACCCAGTGCTGAAGATGCCAAATCAGACAGATTAGCCAACAATGTGTGATAAAAGCTGTCTTTATTGGAAAAACACAAGTAAGCCTGAGGGATCACATTTTTAGGGGGACTTACTTCATGCCTCGGTCTCCTTCTTCAATCCTGCAATCAACTGACAGTGTGAATAGCAGGATTTGATTTTCTATCATCTAATTTAGGGGTGCAAACAGCAGTGTTACACTGAGAAACTGAGCACTTACAGTTCCCATTGACTTCGTTTATCCTTGCTATTTGTGCTTACAAATCAGGGCGATGCTTGATCTTTACATTCCATAATTTCCTCCTGCAATTGGTTGTACTCACAAAATTGCACCTGCAGTTGATTGCTGGAGCAAATTTGGTGGCTGGTTCTGAAGTTGCAGCCCATGATTTTTGAAAAGCTCACGTTGGAAGAAAGAGGAAAAAAAACCAGCTCCCACAAAAATGGGAATCAGGTTTTAGCTAAAACGACAGGTACATTATTCAGTAAAGGAAAAGTGACAGGCATCAGAAGGTCTTAATAGATACAGTATGCACTCCTACCTGGAGAATACAAACACAGCTCAGGGAAACACTTTTCTGAATAGCTGTCAATCAGAAAGTGGCAATAAAAAAAAGTAAATAAATGCAGATCTCCGACAGCTCAACTCTATTTGTCCTAAAGAGGGCACAGATAACTGTGTATCACAGCACACGTGTGCCACTGTGCATGCCAGGGTGTGGACAAATGACTGCTCAAGTGCATAAGCTCTAATTGAGTCATTTGTGTGCAGACACCACCATTCCATGACCAAATCAGGAATATCACCCAGTGCCTGATCCTGCATTTTTATTGCTAAAAAATACCCATCCTTCCATCCTTTACTGTGGTCATAAAACACTGGGACATGCATAGCAAACTTTAAGCAAGTTTTTGGTTTTTTTTTATTTTTTCCAAAGGGCTTCTTAGGTCACAAAAATTACAGAAAAAGTAGAAGAGATAGGTAGTAGGAAGATGACTACACAAATGTAAAGTCATTTATTAATACAGTACAAGTATGTGCTCTGAAAGGGACAGGTGGGAGATTACTGGGAACACAGGGCAGTGAATTATTTAAGTCAAATGCCTTTTAGGGCCTTGAAAACAGCAGCTGAAAAAAGGCTATTAGGCCACTTTGTCCATCCTCTGCATCTAAGCCTTAAAACCCCCTTACTGCTGAGCCAGATAATGAATTTTTAATGCCTTATTCACTGTTCTTAGATATTTCAAATGACAGAGCTTTTCCCACTTTAGGAAACAACCCTAGTCTCTAATAAAAAACCAAAACAGATATAAATTGCCAACAGAAGGATTTTGAACCAAAATTCTTCTGGCAGCATCTCATGGCTGCTGTTCTATTCCCTTTCAAGTGTCACACTGCAGAGCCACCTTCAAAGGGGCAGGATGAGGAACCACATCAAACCATGAGAAATCCTTATGTCTAAGAACAATCCTTCAGCTTATCTTCCATGTAACTTATTTTTTCCCAGGCAGTGGCACATGGATGAGAAATGAAGCCTTGAAGGGAAAAACCTTCAGGGAAGGTGAACTCCAACTTAGTGCAAAACATGAAGGTAGAAGTGACACACAAGAGACCAACATTAATTCTCTGAAACCTCAAAAAAAGATGCGTCCCATTTCCAACTCAAAAGCATCTTTGCCTGACAGATCTGCAGGCTCTGCTTTGGTTCTGAAGCTCATATCTATTTTCTCCCATTTTCTCTTTTTCCACACTTAGTCACAAATAGCAAAAGAATTTTAAGTCAATTTGGGCTCTCAAATCACCAATTCACCATTTTTCAGTGTGCTCATTTTAACTCATTCGAGCCTGTGTGTGTGTGTGAGTGTGGGCATGCACCTAGAGCTAAGGTCCAACATTTATCCTCTGTTTGTGCCTGGTTTCCATCACTGATTGAGCAACAAGGAGGGAAAATACATTTCCTTTCTGACACTGAATAGAGCCCAGAGCACAAAGAGAGCCTGACCTTTTGCCAAGAGTTTGACTTTTCAGAGGAAAGCTGTGCCTTAAATAAAAGTATCATTAAAAAAAAAATCACCATACAATGGACTTTAGGGTCAGCAATCAAAAACAGGCTGCACTTCCAAAGGCTTCCTTATGAGAAGTCTGGGGAGATGATGCAATGGCCCATTTGTTTTTAGAAATCTAATGAATTGTGTTGGCCCAGATTTTGTCCTTGTGCACCAGGCACTGTCCTATTTCCTCACTGAGATCCTCTTCCGTGGGGAACATTTTGCCTCTCTGTTTAGGCAGAGGGATGGATGTGGGACAAATTTTGGTTCTAACTAAATTTGGTTAGGAAACAATACTCTTTTTGGGGAAAAAACCAAAAAATCCCTGTGAAAAAAACAGCTAAACAAAGATGAAAATTATCCCAGAATGTTTTTATGTTTGTGATTTTAAGAAATGAATAATTAAAGCTGCCTGGAAGAACTCAGATGGAAATTGTGGGTTTATTTTCTTTTCTAAACCAGCTACAATGCTGAGGTAGCTCATCAAATAACACTGGGGAGAGGAGCTGGGCCAAGACTCTTCTGGGCCTTCCTGCCATTTACACAGCTTAGCCTGCTTATTTCAAGAGGGTACAGAGCCAGAGAGCAAAGCTCTTGACCCTGTGAGCACCAAGCCTCGGGGCTGAGAGCAGAAGGGTCTTTAATCACCTGGTTACCAGCAGCTGGTTCAGTCTGCATTTATGCTTAGAAACTTATTTTGCCTTATCAATTAAACCCCCCTCCCCAAATAACAAAACAAAGCAGAGATGTAGATTTTTCATGAGACTTAAAAACGCTGTTCTTAGCATATCTTTATGGGCAGGAAAGGAGAAACAAGCTCCTCAGCCTTCACTTGCCTCCAGACTTTACCTTGCACTCTTGAAAGCTGCACAACAAATCCCCAGGGCTGAATCTTTGTTGCTCTACATGATGGATCATCAGACATACAATTCCCATTATTGTTAATGGCAGTTGTGCATCAAATTACTGCACGTGGCATTTGCTAGTCCTCTGAGCTACCTGCTTTCCTCTTGCAGTACAAGCACGTAGGAAATGCACCAGGATATTGCTACTTTTGGAGGTTGTTAGCTGTGAAAATTTGTGCAATAAAAATTTTGCTGCAAGGTTTCATTATCTTAATAACAAAAAACTACACAGAATTTTCACTTTTTATTGCAGAGCCACCAGTACTTAATGCTGTGGAGAAGTCCAGAAAAAGCCAGGCAGCAAAATTTAAAACCAATCCATAGGCCACCATCAATGATAATTCTGGGGAACTCTGCTAGGGGTTAACACTAGTATAGGGCATAAAACGCTATCAAGAAATACTTTGGATTATTTTCTATCATTTTATTCTAGTCGTATCTTCCAAAGAAACAGGCTGGACTGAAAGTGCTGAGTAAATGAAAAGGGAAGAGTCACAGAGAGGGCAATCACTGTTAGAGGCACAAGTTAGCCTTGCCTTCGACGTGGTGGAGTCCAAGCTGCCTGTTTGTGTATCACGAGCAGAAGAGGAGAGCTTTTCTCCTCCAGCATCACTGGGAACTGGTGTCTCCTGCAGTGGGACCAGTGCCACTGCCACAGGGAGCACATCCCCCTGCAGCACAGGCACAGGCACAGGCACAGGCACAGGCACAGGCACAGGCACAGGCACAGGCACAGGCAGCAGACGAGGTTTGTTATGAGGGTTTTGATTATGTGCTTCCCTCTCATTTGAAAAGAGTACAAGAAAATTGCTGTCAGACCCTCGAGATCTCTTTCCTTCCCTTCTTCCTTCACTCCGTACAATGTTTCCACACTCTGTGCAATTTCAGTCAACTTACTGATGTACCAAGGAAAATTTAAGCAAACGTTCATCTGCTTATAGCTACACTTTGTTTAAAGCATAACTAGGCATCTGTAAGGGAACAGACAGGTTACTGCTCTGAGCCATGAAATATTCATAGAAACACCAGTGTGATGCCTCACCTTTGCTCCTTCAAATGGACAATGGTCTGGCTGCCTCCCCAGAGCCAAGTCTCAGTGTCAGAGAGAGGAGTAAGTAGCTTATTGTGCTGTTAATATATGATTATGTCATCTCTCTTAGCACTCTCCCACTAAGAGGCTGAGACCTTCAGGTCTGCAAATCCCCAACTTGAAATGGAGCAGGGGATTTCTTCTCCTGTAAAGCAGCTCAGCTGTAATATGAGCTGAATGGAGATTCACAGGGAAAAGGTTCTGTGGGCTTTTTTTTATTTCAGGGATCCCATTTAAAAGGCTTCAGAACAGGAAGCCTTCAGCACAGAAGGATGGAAGAGATCCCACTGAGCTGCTGCTCTCCTCTTGAACTACAGAAGGATGGTGGTTTAGACATTATTTGTTTCTGAACTTGTTGCCTCCTTCACTGACAGTTGCACCTGAATGAGCCAGGAAACCTCCCTCACTGCAGCCTCAAAAAGACAAAATTTATGGCCTCTTCCCTCTTGAAATGGAGAAGAAACAGATCATTTCCTTGAACTACACACTAATAAAACTTTCTGCTGGTGCCAAGGCAACCCCTGTTACTTCCAAGCCAAATTGCTGGACCACACCAGGTGCAAATCCCCTCTCACCTGGTAGCAGAGCTAGAAAAGGTGGTTCTAAGAACCCAGGACAAACCCCAGTGAGCTTTTGAGATGTCAGTTGTGAAACAGAGCTTGAAAGATCTCCCTGCAACAATAAATAGTGGGACACAGAACCCCTGGAGTCTGTAGATTACTCTGGCTTCTGAAGAGGATGCTGACCTCATTGTTCACTCCCCAAAAGTCCTTGGGACTTTAGGGACTTGCATTAAAAATCTAAATCTTTTCATTCAAAGACCTACTTTTTGATGGATACTACAAATCAGTTTAAAGTAACACTTTGTCAGCCAGAAATCCTGATAAAGATAAATTTAAACGATGCCTCTTTAAATGCCTCTATAGTTAATGTTTCCATAGTTCCTCCCTGCAACTGGGGGGAAATAAAGGTCTACTAGTGATTATTTTCCTACTTTTCATTGTGTCATGTAGAAATTTTATTTTTTAATATTAAGGTCCAGGGTAGAAGATACCTGATTTATGTAGCTGGCATATTAATGGCCACTAACATGAGACCATTTTTCTTTCTTCTTTTACAAAATAGATGTTCTGAGACCTGCCAATTACTGTTTGAGGAAAAGACAAAAAAAAACCTTCTAAAGGCTTTTATAGATTTAAGGAACTGTGGATTTGAGGAAGAAAAGAGTAGAGAGAGTTCTGTTTCAAAATTTTGGCCTAAAATGGTTCTAACATGAAACTGTCAAATTTCTGGCTCTCGGGCTCTTCACACAGATTTTCTTGGGTTGTATTTTTCATAACAATACCCAACATCAAACTTTATCAAAGCAGTACTGAAGTTATTGGCCACTGTTAATCTCCTGTATTTCAGATGAGTCACTTTTGACTTTTATTAGGAGGTGGGAAAATCTCTTTCATCTAATTCCCAGCATCTTCATTCATGCATGACAACTTGTCTCCATTCTCCGCCTCTGCAGTATGTGTGAAACAAGATGTCTCAAAGCCTAATTCTAGAATTCAAGTACTGAACTGAAAAAATTGCTGAAGTTTCTCGTATATTTTTGTAGCACAGGCTAGAATTATTAATAGTCATAAAACACAAGGCCCTTTGCCCACAGCTGCTCTGCAGGTGGAAAACCAGTGAACTTTACAAGAAATTGGCTTCCAACTATTTTATTTGAAGCACTAGAGGAGAATAAGGGGTCTAATCTTTCAAGGACAGACATAACTTCAGCCTTGTGCCTGCCAGCAGACTTCAATTGGCCAAGTTAGGATGATAGATTTAATTGTCTGCTCGGGATGTTGCTGAATCAAGGACTGGACTCCAGTGGCTGATAGATGGTCTAAATTGTGAGACTTCGTGGAAGTGGCTAAATAGCTCTTCCCAAGTGCAGCTGGACTCCCTCCTGCCTGTGGGATGATCATGGCAGTGTCAGTTAATGTCTGTGTGTTCACAGAGGGAGCTGGGGAGCAAAAGGAACTCAAGGCTGAGCAGAGATTGAAAGAGGCTGAGGAGATCTTCTCCTACCAGGAACATTTCTGATTACCCAGGTCAACCCAACACTTCTGACTGGGCCTGTCCTTGCAGTCTCCAGGGAGAAAGGGCAGTGCTTTGGGACCAGAGGTGCTCTGGAGGTTGAAGCATGGATGTCGATCTGTGCTGTCTAAAGCTGGCTGAGAATTTTTGCTGGAGCATCTTTCTGTTCACAAACATTAGTGCACCAGAAAAGAAAACATGTTTTACAGCAAATTAATCAAAATGTTTGTTAGGGAAGATTTCTAACCTCCAAAAGGAAGTGTCTTGAGAGAAAGATGCAAACAGCTAATTGGGCCATGATCCTAAAGAGTGGGAAATACACACTCCTTGATCTTGGAAGCAGAGAGCTGTTCTTCCACATCCCAGAGGCTTTTCCCTGCCACTGCCCTGGAGCAGAGCTTCTCCAGTGTCTCTGCTGGAACTGCTCCATGTGGAGAGGCAGCTGGGTGAGCACATGGAAGCTCAGCTCGAGCCTGGCTTCAACTCTGATCTCCCACATCCTGGATGAGTGCCCACCATCACAGAAATGCTCCTTTACAGTCATTTCCTTTCAGCTGTTATTTTGGGGGAAAGGAATATGCTAGAGTGGTTCCACTAACAAATAAAATCCATGAAACCTTTGATGAGCCATAGAAATTATTTCTCACCATGTCCACTGCACTTAGAGTATTACCTGAACACCTGCCCTTGAACTTATGTTCAACAACTCCTCAGAGGCCATTTTTCCTCTGCAGAGGTCTGCCTGATGCATTTAAATTATGATCTTAAAAGAACTTTCTCTGTGTGCCTGTGCTGCCTCCCTGGGGTGTCACCCTGATCTGAGTGACCTCCAGCCACTGCTGGATCTCTTGTGCAGTCACACCTGCACATGTGCTCAAAAATTGTATTTTAAAGCTTCTCCAATGGCAGAGAAAATAAACCATCACACAGTAAGAGACAGCCCATCCTCAGTTTTGCTTTCAATTGGTTTTGTTTGAACAGGGACATGCTAAAAGCCTGGTTTAGAGGCTCAACTGAAAAATGAGCAAGCCCAAATTCCTTTTTGTTGCATTTGATTTTGGTGGAGCCACACACCAGAAATTAATCTGGCTTCACTTTCTTTCTCTCTCTCTTTCTCACGTGTTGTCTTACTTAGAAAATGTGCTCAAGTCCTGGAAAACCTCTGCAGTTTTGATAAACCCTCAATCGTTCTCCTGAGGGAAGTTTCTGTTAAATGACATCTCTTTAATCACCTCTGTTAGAGTTTCTAAGAATACGATTAATTAGTTTTAGACATCCTCCTACCAAAAAGGTTAAGTTTGTCTTCATTAGGAGCGACCTCATCTTGTCTCCAATCTCTCACTGCTATCATCTGTAACGACACACCAGAGAGGCATCAGTTGTCCCATGACTGAAAAGGCTGTTGGATGACTTGTTTATGACAAAAGCTTTAATTCATTAAATAATGGGGTAAACAACTTTTTAATTCCAGTTGTTTTACTGCTGTGCCGACTGAGTGCTTGTCTCAATGCTGCTGTCGCATTTGGGGCTAATTTAATGAATAATTAAATAATTTAGCTTTTAACTAAATTAATCATTTAGTTAATTCATTAATAATTATCCATTGCACTACGATGGTGCCTTCCAGGCTAAGATATCAAAGTGTTTTGTGAGCATTGTGGGGAAGTTCACCCTTCTTCCTCCCGCATACAGCCTGAGTAAATGGATTTTATGTGAAAAACCATGTTAGTCAGCTTCAAAGAGAGAAGGAATCCAATTCTGTTTCCATGGGTGGGGGCAAGGAATGGTTCAAACCACCAGGTTGCCATTTTCAGCAGACACAGACTGTCTCTCCAAAATGCTTTTCCCTTGCTGGAGCAGCATGTGATGGGAGGAGGGATGGTCTAACACTGGGCATGTCGTGGTGCAGGTGTCAGCCCTCGCTCTGCTGATGACTTTTTGGGAGATCCACAGTCCCCAAGTGCCTTGGCTGTCCACCAGCACAGCAAGGTGGGTGCAAACAGCTCCTGATTTCTGGAAAAAACACACCTAAAGCTTCACACCACATTAAAGTAACCAAGCTGCAAATTTTGCAGCTGGAATAGATTGAGCATCATCCCCAGGAACACGGAGTTCTGTGGCTCCTCTCCTTGGCACCAGGGAAAACAAAGCAAAGGTCTGCTCAGCTCACACAGCAGGTTGGTGGAAAGTCCAGCACTTTGTGTGCCCAGCTGATCCATGCTCACCTCTCCTTCAAGCTGTTTCCCTACTCCAAGGCACGCTCTGCCTGGGGACAGGTAAATTTTCAAGCCATTAGTAATAACTTCCTCATCAATACTCCATGGTTCCCTTTATTTTTCTCCCTTTGGCACCTGAATAGCCATGAAGGTGGTTTTGATACATTTAACATCATCTTTCCATTTAAAACAATTTTAGTGTCAATCTGGTTCAACAAGGAGCTATTTTTAACAGAGAATGGAAAATTAATTTTTCGTACATATGGAAAGAGGCTGATTATGTAGGACATTGTGGCCTCTTGTGCGGGAGCACAATCGTGAATCACTTTACTCATCTTTTTATTTATTTTTCAGGCTTAAGCATTGCCAAAATTCCTAATCATGCAACAACATAGTGACTACCTATTTAAAGGAAAAAAATAATTTAGTATTCAGGAAGAGTAAACTGACAAGATGCCAAATGGCTTTAACTGTGTAATTCCAAAGGAGAGAGGAACATAAATGCTTAAAAGAGCTATCATGTTCTTAAGTGAAGACGTGGTGATGCGTTGTTAAATGAGGGAAGAGTGGAGGCTGAGATAATGTGGGAAGGGGGAGATAATGTGATGCCCTCAAAGGCCTTGGGAGAGAGACACAGAACAAGCCTGGTCCCAATTTGCCTTGCCATGTGATGGTCAAGTACAATATTTGAGATCTTGGGGGGATTGTGCTGCAGAGCAAATGCAAAGAAGGACTTTTTTCACCTCCTTGGGAAGAGGGTGAAAGGGAAGAACACCTCTGAGAAGTGGGCAGTGCTTCTCAGCAGCCACAGCCCTGTGGAGATGAGGGCAGCACAAACACTTCTGACACGGTGAAAACAAACTGAGAGTGTTTGAAGCAGTCCCAGAGAGGATCTCAGAGACTGCAATTTTCATATGCATACTGAAAACTCATCTGGGGATGCTTGAGGGCTGATGGAAGTGCTGTACACAGAAGTGGAGAGACAATAAAAACGTTCCCAAGTGTCCTGATCATCAGCCTGATTTAGGAGGAAGCAGCTCAGAGGTAGATTGTGCTGATCCAGCAAGAACCATCAAGTGCTCTGCTGGGACTGGTGGCACTGCTGCTCCTGGAAGCAGGAGCCTTTTCCCTCACACGGGGACAATCCTCGTGTCCAACACTAGACCCACACTGGCAGCCACATCTTGGCTGTGTTTCTGAGGAAATCTCATGGGAAAAACAGGAATGGGAAACATCCCTGAGGATCTTGCAAAAAGTTAAAATGGCACCAATCTCACTTGCAAAGGATGTGCTGGAGGGGCTGGGTATCTACAGTTTGTAGCTAAGGAAATATTGAGAATATTGGCTAGTCTGTTTAAAGAGAAGCATGTGCTTAATGAGAGCCTGTTGTTACCTTGAAATTTAAGCATTTGCTTGGGTGCTTTGCTGGACAGGAATGTCATTATCCTTGGGCTTAAAGCTGAACATGTGTTGAAGAGATTTTGGTGAACAGAAGAAGGGTTTACAGAAAACTTCAGCCTCAGCAATCATCCAACCTGCTTACACAGGAGCCACAAAACATCAGCCCAGGTGTTCCCTGAAGTTAAAACTGTTGGTCACAGCAGCTCTCTATAAAAAGGGGAGATTTTCCAAAGGATGATGATGGAGGTGCACTCACTGCATGTTCAGTCCCTGCAATGGGCAAATTCATTGCTGGTATAAATTTCCATGAGCCAAGGAGATCTATTTTCCACACATTTACTTAGAATTCTCACCACACTCTTGTATTTTTGCTGGCTGTTGCAAATACAGATAATATTTACTAATTTGACAGCTATTGCTATTCAGTGGGTTGAATATTTGACAGCTCCACTCAGTGGATTGCTCCTTCCTAGATAATAATTCTAGAATAATCAGAAACACCGTGAAAAGAAATTTAAAAGTACCTTTTTGAAGATATGCCACTGCAATGTCTTGCCCAAAAGAAGAGTTTGTCCTTAATTAGGCCCGAGGAAAGAAAAAGCTTCTATGGCATATTAACATGCTTTTATCACTGCACGCAAAGTAACAAATAATTAACAAAATGAACCCCATGGAAATGTGACTGGTCCTGTGAAGCATCCCTTGTTAGCTGTCTCCAACAACTACCGTGAGGGCCTGTCAATTTTGTATTAATATGTGTATTAATGGATTTTTTAGTAGCACCATTTGCTACTTCAAAGATCGTGTGTGTTGTCTATTTAACCTTGAAAAACCCACTGGCTAAAAGTATTTGGAAATATGAGGTGCTTTTCTGCCTAATTTGTTCTGTAAGTACCAAATGGAAGATGTGTCATGGTAAATTACATTTTCAAATGACAACTAGTGTGACTGTCCAGCACAGGACTTTTCTAACAATTTTCTAGACTAATTTATTGTTTAGTTGTCAGCCACCTTATTTATTGGCCATCCAAACCAGGAATTAAAAAGTAAATTTAATTCCTTATTTTTGAATACTTTCAGGTTTATGTTACTGCAATAACTTTTGAAACTCCAAGTTTAAAAGGTAAGTTAATGTACAAGCTCATTTAGCTGCTCAATTAATTTTACACCAGCTTTATCTAGAAAAAAGAAAAATCCTTAACCATGACATCCAAATCTTTATGAGAGCCTTGTTTTTGCACTATTTACACTTTAATATACATCACTTATTAAATTGTTAATCAACTGAAGTTCGTTAAGCTCTTTGAAGATAAAAAGCACTCAGAGTGTTAAATACCATTCTTCTCACAATCATGTCTTCTAATTTTCAATGTTTTAACACACAAAATACGTTTCACTCAGATCTAGAGGATGCTTAAAATTACCTTGTTTATACATTTTGAGGATGCAGTTAATTTACGTAGGTTAATGATTCCTGTGGCATATTGAGGATGCTGCACAGCGAATAAACAAGAGTTTGCAAGCTGACTCATGTCGAGGAAATTGAGACTTCAAGGATTCTGTCAGTTCTCAGTGACAGCAAGAATCTCAGATGAAATCCTGCTCCTGGGGAGAAGCTACAGCAAACCTCCCTTGGCAGCAGGAGCACCAGAATTCCAGCCCTTTCCAGGCTGGACATCGTCGTGTTCCCCAAAGGAACCGGCCCTGCCAAAGCAAAGCTCTGACACAGACACCTTTCCCCAGGGAGGCAGAGCAACAAGGCCTCCCAACCCCACATCTCCTGTCCCACTCCAACGGGATTAATTGTGCCTAATTAATTGCAACAGGATTAATTGCACCTTCCACCCGCTCCAGCTTCAGGCTTCTTGGATGAGCTGATGTGAAGAATGGAGGTGCACAGGGCACTGCCTGCTAATTTCTGAGGAGGAGAGGGGGAAAATCAAATCATTGTTAAAAAAAGAGAATACTCGCCTCCCCAAAGGTTAAGAGCAAATGGGAAACTCCTCAAAAAAGTGATAAAAAGATACTTGTAAGGAGAACAAATTGCCTCAATTCCTGCTGATGGAGAAGAATCAATACTTGAGTAGATTTATCAGCATCACCACAGACATTCCCATTCGTTCATGCACAAAGGTAAAATAACATCCTCAAGTCTGGAACATGTAAATAAAGATCCTCGAATTAGAGCTTGGTAAAAATGTGACCTTTTAGGGTCAGGAAGGAGGAGCAGGCCTGCAGCTGCTGAAAGCAGGGGAGCAGCTGCCCTGTGCCCCTGCCAGCTCAGAGCCTGCTGTTCAGGGACCCTCCTTTGGAGACGTGGACTGGGACTCCTCCAAGGCTGAGAAAGATACAGCGGTGGGTCCTGAATTTCTTTTCTGCTGCTCAGATATTTGGATAACCACCAGCTGGGGTAAATCCATGCTGTTGGTTGAATTTGTAAGGTTGTTGGTGCATTGGCTGTTGTATTGGTGCTAAATAAACAACTCGTTTTCCACATCAGTGAAGTTTTGGTTTAGCTACAGCAGCCTCCACTGCCCAGTTCAGATGAAAATGGATGTGAGTGAGGGAAGGCTGGTGGGGAAATCTTTCTTTTTTATCAGACCATTATTTAGATAACTCTGATATGCTGCAGGGTGGTTGATTTTTCATGTGAACCATGTTTCTCCTCGAGACCATAAGAGAAAAAATACCGACTTCTCTCTCCCTAGATTTTCACACCTCCATAGTATTTCCTTAAGCTTCAGCCATGCATAACGTGCTGACAAACTTAATTAAAAGTACAATTCATTTTGTATGCACTCTACACAGCTTAAAATTAAAACTTGTTTCTCCTTCACTTTTTCTAGCAACCAAAACCTTTGATTTTCTCACTTTTTTCCTAACCTCAGCTAACCAAAAGATAAACTTTTGACAACACAACTGTGTGCACATCTGTGATTTCGTATCTTTAAAAGGCAGCAGGAAAAACAGAATCATGTTCTATGAAGGATGTATATAGCATTTAAAAAAGTTTTAACCAGCTTTAAAAAAATAAATAAATGGAGAAATAATCCTTTGAAAGCCATGTTTGGAAAAGAACATGAATACAATTAACCTCTGAAATTCTATGCTTGTTGGTTTGCTTAGTCCAGCTCTTCCCAGGGACCATTTGCATCAACAGAAAAGCATAAATACTGTGTAACACTGACTTTATCAGTGCAACTTTAACTGAATAGCGTCCCCAGAGTCACTTAAGGGTTAATCCTTTGCATCTCATGAAAGGTAATGGGTTTTGATTAAAGAGAGCACCTCAGTGGCTGGGGAGTCTAAAGCAGATGCACACATCCCAGCTTTATATTTAATTTAAAACCAGCACCCTCAAAGAGGAGCACAAGCCATTTATACCACCAGCAGCCAAACCTAAAGATGTAATGCAACTGACCTCAGTGAAATGGAAATTACAACCACGGCTAAAGCTGTAATAATTATTTGCATAAGGTTTTAATGCCCAGTACATTTCATGGAGTAGTGTATGGATTCTTAACAGAAATGAGCCCAGCTTTTGGGAGAAGAACTCAGGCACTTTTTCCAGGGGTGTTTTGAGGTGATGGACCCTTCCCAATAATCAGAAGCTGGTCAGAGTGGTTGGTTCCAGTAGAGGGGCAGCCAACCCACCTTTCCATGGTAGCCAGGTGAAGGAACCACAACCATTTTACTGCCAACTTCCTCTACAGCTCAGCACTGGCCACCCCAAACTGCAGCTAAATTAGTCTTTACTCAGTGGGACAGGATTCTTCATGTCCAGTGATTGTCCACATCACAGGAAAGAAATTCAGATTTTTCCCAAGCAATTGCCAGCTCCCAGAACAACACACTGAGGCCTCCTGCACCATCCATGGTCACTTACAGCTCCAGGAGATCAGCCAGAGAGGGAGGAGGGAGTGTGGGATGACCTTGCTGGAACATGCCTGGTTTTAGACAGAGAAACAAGGAAGTTCACACTATTTTTCACACCAGGGTGCTCCTGAGGGAATTCATGCATATGAAAAGCTCAATTATATATGATATCAACTTTTAATGCACTGCTGTGGGAAATAAAAAGGAAAGGTGGATTGCCTCTCTGTAGATAGAGNATTTTTCACACCAGGGTGCTCCTGAGGGAATTCATGCATATGAAAAGCTCAATTATATATGATATCAACTTTTAATGCACTGCTCTGGAAAAAAATAAAAAGGAAAGGTGGATTTCCTCTCTGTAGATAGAAAGGAATTTCATCCATAGCCCACATGGCTCCTTCACTTAAATTATTCCAAGGTTCAGACAAATTACTGAAGGTTGGCTGTTGATAGTAGAATCACAGATTAATTAAGGTTGGAAAAGACCTCTAAGATCATCATGTCTGACCATTATCCCAGCACTGCCAATTCCACCCCTGACCTGTGTTCTTAAGCACCACATTGATTTGTTTTTCAGCCACTTCCAGGGACAGTGACTCTACCACTGCCCCAGGCAGCCTGTTCCAATGCCTGTCCACCCTTTCAGGGCAGAAATTCTTCCTAATATCCAATGTAAACCTCCCCTAATGTGGCTTGAGGCCATATTCCTTCTTCCTATCACTTGTTACTGGGAGAAAGGACCAACCCCCACATCTCTCCAACCTCCGTTGAGGTCATTCCAGAGAGAGACAAGGTCTCCCCTAAATCTCTTTTCTCCAGCTTAAACAATCCCAGATCTCTCAGCTTGGGAGAGACACAAAAATCCAAAATCCAACACCACACTGTCCAGAACAAAAGCCAACCACAGAAGAAGAAAATATGTGGTCAGCAAGCAAAAGGCCACCCTTGGTTTAGATTTTAATTATGAAAATTTTTCTCTCCTGACAAATGAAATGAATTTAGTCATTCATGCATGGTGTGAAAGTTGAATTGTTGGAAAATTAAATCAAAATAAAAAATGAAAACTACAACCCAGGCTTTCATTGCTACCAACAAGGGAGCCATCCTTTAGAGGTGACATTTCACAGCAGTCCCCGAGAAATGTGATTGTTCATAGCATTAAGTAAATTATGGTCTCTGAACAGTGTGGAAATAATTGAAAATGTTTGCTGTTTTTAAGTAAATGTTATAAATCCCTGAAGGCTGTTTGAGTCTGGAAGTGGGAAAGAATAAAATGTTTCAAACAGGAAGGCATACGGGTAAACTGCCTGATGGTTTGGCTGACAATTGTGAAACTTCACCTGAAATATCAGCCGGAGTAGTTTTCCCTTTTCTGCCAACAGGCTCACTTTTAGAAAGTTTTCCTTTCCTCCCTCCTCCCCAGCCAACACAACACTCACACCTGAAATGGCAACACTTAACCAGACGTGGCTTTCTCAGGAACAGAAATGTCAGTGCCTGAGCCCAAAAGTAACACAAACAAAGGCCATGATCCCGGGAATGCCAGAGTGTGACTCCCTGACTGCTGCCCCAGGGCCCCGGTGCCTCTCTCTGTCACTCCAGGAGTGGGGACTGCTGAGGTTTCCTGATGCTGTTTTTGTCAAGGGCTCACACCTTTGGCAACAGGATTCTGCTGCAGTCCTGAGACAGCTCTGTTTGTGCATAACCTGCTGCATTTTGTGGCTAATCAGGAGCATCTGATACTCCTCTTGAAATGCTTTTTTATCCTCACCCTGCTAAATCTGCCATTTCTTCTCCCAAATCCCTGATTATTGTGAATAAAAAGAAGCTTTTACATTTTTGTTGAAGAGATGTAAGATTGTTGCTTAGAGTACACTTGTCATTTTGTCTCATCACAACAGCGTGAGGCTCCAGCCCCAACACAGATATATTTACTACATCCAGATTGTGACACATTCGTGCAGAGAGGAATCTCTGACACATCCACCCAGCACTTCCCTCGACACAGCCCTGCACCCCCAAGCTGCTACAGAGCCACCACGCACTCCAGTCCTGCATTTATTTAATGATCCATCCTTGGAAATCCGAGCTGCAATTCCCGGGTGCGGAGCACAGGTGTGCTCCCGCAGACCTGCAATGCACTTTTGGACTTTTTCCAAGCAGCAGCAAGAGGAGGAGGTGGAGGAGGT